>CAJNDV010025335.1:67004-148617 GCA_905221635.1 Symbiodinium sp. CCMP2456 | reverse complement strand
GATTTTAGGGTTTAAGGCTTTAGGGTTTAAAGCTTAGGGCTTAAGGCTTTGGTGTTCAGGGCTTACTTAAGGCTCTAGGGTTTAGGGTTTAAGGCTTTAGGGTGTTGGGTTTAGGGTTTAGGGTTTGGAGTTTTAATACTTGGGGGGTTGTTCTTCGGGTTTAGGGTTTAGGGTTCAGGGTTTAGGGTTTAGGGCTTAGGGGTTTAGGGTTTCACGGCTGCGTGGGAAGCGGTCGTGGTGTGTGACCGTGTGACCCCGAAACCCCCATAATATTAAAACAAAACCCCAGATCCGAGTTTTAATATTACTTTAATAATAGGGGGAACGGATTACTTTAGATGGGTGTCTGTTGGTGCACCGAAACTCACACGTTCTATGTCAAAAACGCTAACATATGCACACGGCACAAGACAAGATTGCTTAGCAACAACAGCAGCACTGCGAGAACAGTCGGCCCATGCGGAAGGACGTCCGCTCCACAAGGTAATTCCCCACCGTTCCCCGAAAGCGTATCCGAAAGCCAAACATACATAGATCTTCCGAGCACGCGCCTTCACTAGACGGCTCAGGGCTAAGGACGTGCACTTGCAGATACAAAGCCCTTCGATGCAAACTGAAAGTCTCACCAGGGTTGGGTTGACTTTTCCTCGAGTTGCCCGCAGGGCATTGTCGCCTTGGGAAATCTCGCAACTGGCGAACCCCGTCGCAGCACGAGATAAATCAGACCTGCTCTGTGCAGGATGAAGCACAGCATGATGTCAAACAACTACGAACCTAAACCACACTAGCCTACACCCTCAACCGAAAAGGTTCTGCTCAGTCAACAAAAAGTTGAATAAAACAGGCCCACATCAACTCATTGATGCGGGATTGGACTTGCAGGAGCCTCGGGTCGAAAGTGAATCTCTCCTTAAACTTATGCAGTCCACCGAACATATCAGACTGGCTTCCCATATGATCACGACAGCATTGCAACGCCTCGTCGTCGTCTTCGCCGTGACCGTGTTGCTGCCGTCGTCAACGGTATCCCACGCTTTGTCTTCGACGTGTCGACATAACATCAGTAGGTGCTTGTACATGTCTCCTTTACCTGCTTACCTTTATTAAGCTTGCATGAGTCTTTCCCGTTTTACCACCCTACAACGCAAAACGATTGTGATTATGAGTGTCATGGTATGTTCCGGTCTCAGTTCTCGCCAGGCTCAACATGTGATCGAGGTCTTGGCCTCAACACTCCTATTGCTGGCGAGTGCTCGCGTCCACGTTTACGTCGCTCAAGCGGCTCATGCCGCGATTTCCGACTGCAACCGCTTATGGAAATAGACGCAAGAATGTCCTCACAATCCCCCACGTATGCATTCGTACGAAGACCCACAGGACCCCACATAATGCCAAGTGAACGTGCAAAGCCCTCTAGAATAAGGGACAAACCAGGCTCCTGCACCTCAAAGCCACGTGCAGCAGCGTGTGTTCCGATTTGCGTCTCCCTAGTTCGTACTCTTTGGGCCTTTGGGTGTGGGCTCAGAGCTTGGCAAAGCATCGCACGCGCTGCTGCCTTCCCCTATATAGCCTTGACACTCGCAGCGAGTGTACGAATCGTCTGCAGTAGATGTCTGCCGCATTCCCAAACCGTCAGTTCAAACTCCAAAATCAAGACACCCGAACCCTGACTCCTGCATGGTTTCTTGAGACGAACGTTGGATGCACTTCTGGTCAGTGGATTGCTTGCGGGGCATGAGGAATCGCACACATTAAGCTGCAGGGTTAGTAGCGCCTAGTAAAGTTCAGCTGCCTGCGTGGAGTTGCACTCAAACAAATGGGTTCAACCGTACGATCAGGTCACTAACCGGGTCAGTGGACTGGATGGGCTATTCAAGACCTATGCGGCACTGGACCTCCCAACGCAGCGACTCAGATGTCGTGCTCACTGCACGATGGTCACCTCCTGGAATTCATGGGACACTCGAATATCAAGAACTGCCCGCCAAGCCGCAGGGTCTTTGGATTACAGATGCGCAGAACAGGTTGTCAAGTTCCAAGCACCAACGTTCCGAAAATGTAATGCAATACAGTGTATTATGTAGACGCCCTCCATTCAAGTTCGAGAGGTCTCCGTGGCAAAAGCCTTAAGCCACCCAGCCGCAGCCCCTGTGAAAATAGCTAAGCCCGCGTCAAGTCTCCTGAAATGAAACCCCCTTCCGGATGCAGTGGGTAAGTTCAGGAAGTCTCGGAAACCCATGATTTCAAAACAGCCCGGTGGTCTCATGTTCACAAGGTGCAATGAGGAAGACTCGCTTTGGTGTCCAAACTCCGAAAACGCTGCTACGCAGTGGTGCTTGAGTGTTCAGCTGTGTTTGGGTATTGGTTCTCTTCGTAACCAGTGCGTTCCCCTTCACACATCCAAAATCCAAAAGCCTAAACTGGGCCTCCTTTACAGACATGGGAGGAACTTATGCGTGCAATGCCTAGTGAACTTACAAGGTTTGATTCGGACATCTGGAAGCACCCAATAATCTCACGCCACAGGTCTACCAAAAGCTAAGCGGTTAAACAGCCATAATCCCATATGAAGTCTCTCCATTTGAGCCTTCGAATCCCGCTTCTGTGGCAATTCCCTCAACACGAAACGCCAAAGCAAGCCGGCTCAAGACCTCATGCACCAGAGATTTGGGGCCTTCGTCTTTAGGGTTTTAGGGTTTGGGGATCCCGATGCACGAAACCCGGAAGACCTAAACCGTGTATCTTAGGCTCCTCATCTGGAGCCTTCAACCCTGGAGTTCGAACATGAGCCAGGGCGTCCGGAACATCGAGTGGTTTAGGGTTGAAAGGTTTCGGGTTATACACGGCTTCGGGTCTAATCTCAGTCTAATAGCTTAGGTTTAGGGCCATGGCGTCTAGGGGCAACCGAAAACCTTCAACCCTGCAGCCGAATCGGATGGAGAACCTGGGTCTCTTCAAGGATCAAGACCTTGTTGCCCGCCTGTAACCTTCGGGCGTCGGCTCTAAGAGTTTTGGAGGCTTGGAATGTTCAGGGTTGTAGAGCTTGTAGGGAACTAGGGATTAGAGCACTTGGTTTGTTCAAGTTGCGCGATTTCGGTCTGAGGAAACTCAATCGCTCTTTGTCGACAGTGCTGAGGTCGCTTTTTCCGTCCGGATTCCGGAAGATCTAAACGTGCGATCTTGTCTTACACTGCCCTACTCAACACAAAACTTGAAGCCAGCGTCTGGATGAAAGCGTAAGGACGCCTCGCCCCAGCCGTAAACCCGGAGCAGCAAGTAAAACAACTACCAAGCCGCTTCCGGGTACAGAGTCTAGCTAGGGCCGCTGGGACCTTGGAGGCTCTAAGAGACCTTCGCCAGAAATTGCGTATACAGCTTAGCTGGAAGTCCTTGACTCCTAAAACTTAATGAGTTCATCCGAGACCTAGAACGCCCAACATCCTGAACCAGTATGACCTGAAACCCCAACCCCTCAACACAACAAGCCTACTAGGCTCGTACCCACGACTTGGAGAGACCGGGTTTGGGTTGTGAGTTTAGGTCTCGGGGATTTAGATTGAGGGTCGTCAACGCGCGTTTGCTGGTCCTAGTTGGGCACATGTTCGGGGCGCTAAGCGCAACAGCACAACACTGATTCCGAAGCCGCCCAGTCCTCTCCAGCATCGGAAACAAGCCCAGAGAGATAGAGAGAGAGGGAAGAAACAAACAGACGGAAGCTCCAGTTGAGGCTTCAGTTCAAGGGCAGGGAGAGACCAAGACCCATCCCCTAGTGACCTAGAGCCTCTCCAAAAGCAGCATACGTCAACCTCAACTCCGGCACAAAGCGCTTGCGGCCACTGGAAGCGAAGCCCTGGGCCCGGCTCCAAGGAAAAGACCCCTCGTTCCAACTCCGAAACCTGACATTCCACACTCCATGAGCAGTCCACTAGCCTCAGGAGGGCAGTCTCATACTCCTGGTGGCCACTAGTACTAGGGGCTAGGGTCCCTGGGTTTACGGTGTGTATGGATCTTTGCTGCTTGACAGGCTTGAACCTGCATTGAGAGCCGGACACGACAAGTACAGTGGTTTATCCATCTTGATCCCTTGTCCAAGCTACAAGGGGCTGCCGGGCTGCCGCCGGGTAATCGTTTGTTTGCGGGGCGAACGAAGCACCTCTACGACGACTTCAGGGAATAGTGCGAGTTGGAATGTTTATTAAGCTGTAGCTCTCACAGTTGGCCGCCGAGTATTGCAGAGTCGGCTTTGTGGGGAGGAGCCTTGGGGATGAGAGCGACGAAGAGGGGAAGCGCTGCACCGGAAGCCCATTGAACCACGCCCTACATTGCCACACATAGTGAGAACTTTATCAATCTGGTTATCTTTCCTTCCCGACTTTCCAAGTCCCGACCCTGAAGGTCCTGCTCCGTGAAATGATCTTCTCCCGGGGCCATCGAGTTGTTGATCTGAGCCGGTGCAGGATCTACGGCGCTCTACCTAGTCAAGCTCGTTCAAGCCATAAGTTTCAGTTAGAATCTTAGAAGGGTGGCAAGATCGGCGGTTTGCGGCATAGAGCTTGGAGTGAACACTCTTCAGTTTTTCTGTTGGGTGTCGGAGCTGGTTGAGGGCTGCCTAGTTTCAGCCTCAGCCCAACAGCCTAAAAGCAAACCGAGTGCTTGAGGTTTGGAATCTATGTTCTCCAGCCCCTTTGGAACAACACTGACATCCTGGACCATTCCACGCAGCCTAAGGCTTGAAGTCTAGACGCTTTGCCCGTAGGGCAAGTCACAAACCTGAATAGCAAAAGCTGGATGGCAAAGGTAGCTAAACCTTATCAGGACATGCTGGGTGGCAAACCCTGAAATCTATCGGGGCGATTGGTTCCCAAAACAACTAACTAGGGAACTGAAACTCGATCCCTCAAACTGAAGCTTTAGCCCTGAAGCCACAAAGTGTAGCCCCTGTACTTGTAGCATCGCTTTCCCCGACAAGCCTCTAGGGGCATTCTGTGCACATGCCCTCGTTTAGGGATTAGGGCTGCTCCTTTCGTCGAGGATTGGAAACAGCAGTGCAAAGGTGTTGGGGAACAACTCCTGGGTCGGAAAGCAAACTGGAAAACTGCAGACCGTAGGCCTGGATACTTCTTTCCGGTTGCTGCTCGAAACCCAAAAGCCCCGAACATACCAGAAGATCTAACCCAAAACTGTTACAAGCTAAATACCACGGAGCGATGCACCGAGTGCAGGCTCGGAAACCTGGTGCCCTTCATCCCCTTTCTTTTCCAAACTTGTGTCTCTTGGAACTGCCAAACTGTCAACACGCTATGCTGATTCAATGCATATTGAGCTGCCATGTCCCTCAACTGGCTCAGCGGGAATGTGACCTCGCTCGCACGCCTGAGCTGAGTTCATGGTTCAACCGGCCCTTGTGCCTTGTGGTAGTAAGAGCCTTAGCCAGCTGTCAGGGAAGATATGTGATTTTGCTTGGAGGTTAGGCGGCAGAACTGTATGCACAGGACTTTCGTTTGTGCGAGTCCTTGGCTATGGACTCAAGCGCAAGCATAAGCAGTCACAAACGAGTACAATGTCTGCAGTGAGACAGGGAGCAGACAGCCAGTCAACCAGCCAGGCAGACAGACAAGATAGACAGGATAGAAAGAGAGAGCCAGAGAAAGGGACAGGAGAGAGCGATAGAGAGCTGAGGCCATGAAAGTGCACAGCGGGCTTGAGACAAACTCGCAGCCTGTTGAATGTATTATGGCTCCTTGGCATGGTACGTTCTTTTCATGGTTCCTGGCTTAGGCCCACGCATTAAATTAACTCCGACTGCTGCATTGCGAAACGTACGGCTATAACCCCTGGGGTATGGGGTTTAGGGACTGCGGCAGTGTGCCACGGCCCAAGGCACGCAACGGACCGCGCCAGCAGCGTCTGGAACACCTTGAAGCGTCCTCTCGCGATCTTGGCCGGCCCCTGAGAAGGTTGCTCCACACGGGATCTAGAGTCGTTGGGGTTGAGAAAAAATGAAATAATTTGAACTTGGGCCGCGGCTTGCTCAGACTTGCTTCCAAATTACGAAGCTTTGGGGTTCACTGACCTCACGGCTTATTGGGGTTTCAACAGATGGAGTCGCGTGAGTCCTGGGCTGATAGTTGTGGTCGGTGTTCTCCATGATAGAGAGAGAAGCAGACGTTGCACACACAACACACCAATCCACCATTCCATGTACACATGGACATGCAAACAATACACCTGTGCTGTATTCCCTTCTGTACACACACAACTTTTGAAGTGCTGGCCATATGCTTCCAAAAAAGGAACTTGCGTAAGTCTTATTGCATACGGTTCTTTCTAGAGAAGCATGTGATGAGTCCACTGCCTCGGACTAGCGCAGCGGAGGGCGCAGTGGTGAATTTTGAGTGACACGTGGCAGCACATCGCAACCCGCAAGTATTCATGTTGTTGCAAATGCCGGCTGAGGGCATACATGTGTTTCCTAATCACAGAGGAAAACTGTTGGGCTCGGTCATGATGAGGCTCCGAAGACCGATATGGGGCGCCCAGTTGGTTTAAGAAAAGAAGGAATCTTGGGTTCAAGGCTGTAGGGGCTCCGAAAGTGTTGATGAAGTTTTATTCGAAAGCACACATCCTCTAAACTCCCACACCCAAACCCTACACCCCGAATTGCGGCCTCCGTAGTCGAGCCTCCTAAGGCAGACTCGTTGGATCGGGCCTGGCTGCTCTGAGGAAACATCTCTGCAGATTTTAACTAAGAGTATCAGTATCAGTATCAGCCAAGCCCGCAGGGCTCTAGAGTTCGATGGGCCTAACATGATCCAGAACGGGTCACACAAATAATCCCAGGAACCTGAAACCAAAGCGTGCTGGTCTTTGAGGTTGAGATGCAGGCGAGAAGGCTTTTGAGCTTCTGGCTAGGCCGAGCATACAAAAAACTATCGCTCAAGACTGTTAATTACTCTGGTCGATGCATGGGGGCATTTAAGAGTAATTAGGTTTAGGACTACGACTTGCTGCACCCGTGAAAAGTCGACGAATTCAGACACTTTGAGATGCCGAAACCACGCACCCGAAGCCCATCATCGCCCGACACTCCCGGATAAATCTCTCAATTTCGAAGGCTTGAACCACCGAACGCCGACCCAAATACCCCGTTTTGCCGAGCCGTGAAGTCTACAAACTTCCCTGAAGCCAAACAGCCCTAAACTAAGGCGGAACTACGCCATGACCTCAAAGGTGCAAGAACACGCCTGAACACCGAACCCTAAACTGCACTGCACACCCTAACACGCCCAACCCCAAAACTCGAAGACCACAACAGATAAATTCCAAGTATGAGCCGCGCATGTAGCGACAGCAATCAATAGCGGGGCACTATCACTCTGTATCGCCTGTATCGCTCCTTACGCATACAAATACGACAATACAACTGCTTCGCGAAACATACTGCGAAGCTCTGAAGTACTTTGACACCAATATGTCGCGACCCTTCACCTCGTCAAGACGACGTTTGGTGCCCCGCTGGGTGCCACCCTGGTCAAAACACAGCATGGCTGGGCTTTAGTGGGCTACGAGTTCTGAGGGTTAGGGTGTGGTGGATCAGGAAAGTCATAAAAGTTTGGGATGAAACGTCAGGTTTTGACGGCCCTCTTGCCGACTGTAGAAGGGTTGCAGTCCTGCAAAATGGGCCTAATCACACTTTCTTCCAACAGGCTGGGTTTTTGTTCCGATGCACCCGGGATCGTTCAAACGCTCTCGGAGGTCTGTTGCAAGGTGCGCACTGTTTTGATGTGGGCCCTCAGCTTCTCCTGGGTTGAGGCTTAGGGGTTTGGTTGCTTAGGAGATTTTTGAGTTTGACTGGACAGAGGCCAATATGAGTTTCGGGTCCAAAAGGTCTGCCAACAGTACCTCAGCGGCTCAAGGCCTACAGTGCGACAATAAACAACTGTAACTGAGCGTTCGCTGACTCTCTAGCCTCCTCTCCTAGGTTCCCACGACGGTCCCCACCCTCCTGATGACACGATCTTCGCAGCCCGCCAAAGTCGATTCGTTTGCGTTCCTATCATCTTATATACTTCCCAGATGCCCGCCGGGAAACAAGTTCTAGCCTTTAGCACAAGACTACCTTATAAGAGCCCCAAAACTTGACAAGTTGGGTTTTGGACCACTATGTCATTAACATTGGGGGCTTACAATCCCAACGACTTGCACGAGTGGATGGAACATGGACAAGAGGGCTGGCTTTCGTTTCCCTGCACGTGATCTGGGATGAAGCCGGCTGAAGCGAACTCTGCAACAGCAACAGCAACAACAGCAGCAGTAACAGCAAGAACAGCAGCAGCACCACCACCACCACCACGAACACCACCACCACCACCGCCACCACCACCGCCACCACCACCACCACCACCACCACCACCTCCACCACCAACCACAAACACAACAACCACCACAACCACAACACAAACAACAACCACAACAACAACCACCACCACAACCACAACCACAACAACCACAACAACCACAACAACCGCAACAACCGCAACAACCACCACCACCACAACCACAACCACAACCACAAGCACGATGACGACAACGACAATAACAACGGCAACTACAACGGCAACCACGACCACAACCATAATCACAATCACAACAGCAGCAGCAGCAGCAGCAGCAACAGGGGAAGTACTGCAACAACACTATCGCTTATCAGTATAACTGGCACCGGCGATACGACTGCGCACAGTAGCTGTTAGGAAGATATTAATGGCGGCCAGAGTCACCATGCGCCAGAAGCCCGACAACCCTTAAACCTTTCAAAATAGCCCTAAACCCTGGAACCGGCTCTAGCCCGCTCAGACCCCCTAACCCTACTTGTCCAGTATGTTAACCTACGGGAGTATGTTGGAATAATATATAGGTCCTATAGGTTGTAAGAAACCCACAAAGGTTAAAGGTTGCCTACCCTACTACTTAGTAACCCTACCCTGCGGCCGCGCTGAGGTCAAAGCCATCCAGCCCGGGGGGAGTCCGAGCTCCGTCGAGGTGCAGCGAATGTCCTGGGCTTCCAGGCTCGAGGGGTTTGGCCCAGTTTGGACTAGGCGGTCGAGGCCTCGTGGCTGGCTCGGAGTACTGGAAAGCCTAAACAATCACCAACATCATTCGTCAGCAGGCTCCTTGCTATAAATATGCTGCAATGTCCATTCTAGGCTGTCCTGGCCAAAATCTGGGCTCGCGCTCTTCGGCACCACGCTTTGGGCTGGGCTGTGTGCACTGAAGAACCCTTCTAGCTCCCTGGTACCCACAGCCTAATAACTCTGTCTCTCTCCCGCGCCTCTCTAGGGACTTACTTGCCTGCCTACATAGGGACCTTAGACTTTCAAACCCTTAATAGGCCTGGAACCATGAAAACCCTGCAACCCCAAAAGCCCGTAAGCCGTTCAACCCTTTTTGATATCCTGGCAGCCTGGTAGAAGCCTAGGCGCTGAAGCCATCCAGGCCCAAAACCCCGAAGAATCCTGAAGTACCGACAGCCTGCTTCCCAGAGGCCATGTCAGGGATCTTGGGGCATTCAGTGCATTGCGACTCCCCCTGGCAGATTTGGTGCGACAACGGAATGACGATCGGAAGTTATCCAAAGGATCAGTGGGTTCTAGTATTAGGGAATTATTAGGGAGACCCCTTAAAGGGGACCCTTCTTAACGTTGCTTTCGGCTCTCTCCAAAGGGACCTTATTGAGAGGGTCTATATCCCCAAGGGTCCCCCCAGTCCTAACTCCTAATCAGGGGCCGGGCTTTGGGTCGAGGAAACGTTAAGACACGAGGTGTGTCCACGCATGTTGCGGCGGCTCTTAACGCTCCCAATCATCATGCACGAACGGGCGCGTAAATCTATTCGGGCTCGTGGCTCCTGTGACTCCTGTGTGAGGTGTGTGAGGTGCGTGTGCTTTTGTTGCTGAGGCTTATTTTGGGTCACCTGCTGTCATCAGCGGGCGAAGCCAAGTGTGACAAATCCTTGGCCTAGATAACTTGACATCTCGCCCCCAGTCCCTAAAGCACTGAGACCTAAAGCCCTAAACGGGTTTGTGTGTAAGGCTCAGGCAGCTTAGGGACACTAACCGCTCACACCCCAAACGCCACCATCCTAAACCAGCCTCAAGCGACTTCGCAAGGCGCGTTTGCCCATCTGGGCACATCCGGCACCGGATTCCCTCATCAAGGTCCTGGCACAGGGATATTCTCTTGAAGGGCCCAACATCGACAGGGCCCGACACGGCCCTTAAACATCCTCTAACCCTGTACAGAACCCTCACAGGACCCCCCAAAACAAAACAAGCAAAAAGCTACGCTGGCGTTGATCCCAAACAATGGAACAGCACCGCAACGACCATGCGACCTCGACCACTAGGACCACGAGAACCACCACTACGACCAGGAGGATCACGACAAACACGAGACCACGGGGATACCACTCACAGGTTAATATAGGGGCCTTTATAATTAGAATAGGGTTTGGGGTACGGTATAGCAACGAACTATATGAGGACTACCAGGGTAATTATATAGTATGGTATGGTATTACACTCCGGCAAACCGCCAGTCCTCGCGGCCCTCTCCTCTTCGACAGATCAACCGGCCGACACCCGAGGACACGGCGGAGATGGCGCAGCCAGGCGACTCCGCACAGTCCAATGTCCCCACCTCCCCGAGGCTCTCGTAAATAATACCTTCAACTCCCTGATCTACTTTTCAGGTTCTTATGCTAAGCCGAATAAATGGAATACGGATTTCGAGTTATAGGGATCTCCTATTAGGGCTTAAGGACAAGCTTAAGGATTAGCGTAGCTACATCGGAGTCCAAATTGAAACGCAGATCGAACTCGCTTTCGAATTCCCAACCTCAATCGTGGCATATGGCCCCGCGACCATCGACGACATCGAAGCCCTGCCAGATCGGATCTGCACTGCTGCCAAGGCGGCATGGCCGCTCTCAAGCTGCAGCACGGATGCTGCTGGCGCGGCACAGCCGACGCAAACGATCCGACTCGCTTCAACAAGCACTTCCTCACCAATCCGAATCACGCTCCTGCGCGCTCCCTTCGGTGGGCCTTTTTCGGCAAAGATGGCTCCACCCGATCCTTTTGCTCTGCAATTTTGCAAGGACAAAGTTCCATTGAAAAGCAGCCGCCCCCAGGTCAAGAAGCAGCCGCCGTCTCCACGCGCGCTCAAGTCAGACATTTGCAGGTCTTTGGTGTGGACGTGTGCGCCGTAACTTGCCAAGATCCCTGCACCACGGGCGGCCTGAGCGTCCTGGATGGTCAGTTGGGCTGCTGCGGTCTTGTTCCATGTATTGGTCCACAGCGCACCTGAAAGGCAAGGGCGGCGGATTTGGGGCTCCTGTGGTTGTGGATTGTGTTGGTGGGTTGCACCTTTCAAGCCCCTGGGATGCTACGCTCCAGCAATGGGCTGCGCTTGTTCATCTACGCTCGTTGGAGGGATAGCCTCTGGTAGTCAAGACAACGAACTGACATATCAGGACTCTTCACGGCATTTTGACGGCATGAGAATGCATGCCGCCCAGCTGGGGCGATCATTCATGCACTGAGTCACTGCGCTCACCCCTGATCCGACCCATGGGAACCCGAACGGCAGGGGATTCAGCAAAAAACGCTTTTATGCCTGCGTCTTGCGACAGTAGCCACGGCAAAGGTTCGAGATCGACGCCCCTCAGGCCGAACCCCGAACCGAAACCCTGAACCCAAGATTCAGTGTTTATAGCATGCTGCTGAAAATTCAAAATAACTGTTCCAACCAATGAACCTGAAGTTCCACAGTCCCTACATCTACTGTATCCGGTGCAGGGCACCCCCGAGCATCGCAGAGTTGCAGAGAGTGAGATTCCTCGGGGGACAAGCAGGCGAACCCAAAAACGGATGAAGGTGATTCTTGAAACAGAAACACGAAGAATGTAATGGGAACCGTCTGCTGCAGCCATATCGACACGTTGATTCAGCAACAGTGGCAGCAACAGCAACAACCGCAGCAACGGCAGCAACGGCAGCAGCAACGACGACGACGACGACGGCGGCGGTGGCGGCAACAAGAACAACAACAGAAACCTGCATCATCACCACCACCACCACGACAGCCTCTGCTACAACTACGACGGCAAACAGGCACATCTGCGGCGCGTGACTACGGCTACTGCTACCACGAGTACTGCTCGCACTGGAGCTAGAAGTGCCAGAGACTTACTTCTGATACTACTACGACGACTTCTACTAGTCGCGCGACTACTACCACGAAGACAACTGCTGCTACCACAACCACGATCGGGATTTGGCTTCGGGTTTCGACCCGATCAGACAGTGCAGAATTACGGTTTCCTTCCTTCTTAGACGGCCACTTGAACAAGGATACTGCTGTAGTTGGGGTCTATTCGAAGCCGTCTTACTCCGGACTTCCAAATTATAAATACCAACTGAATTTTCCTCCGAGAGGTGGCGCTCGGGTGCATCACAACAGGCACGCTCTCAGAACTTACAGTTTGCCTGAGCACGTTGGAACAACCCACCAATCATTGCTGAGGTTCACTTTGCCAGCTGAATGCACAAAGCCGTCCGTCCAGAGGCAGCCTGCCATGGAAAATAAATGAAATCGCTACAGCAAACCCTGACTCAACTGCCTTGAGAGCGACCCCAGGCCAGAAACACTAAACCCTAATATAGGGGCCTTAATAATCAGAATTGGGTTTGGGGCATCTTCTACTCTCTACTATCATTAGAATAAGCAACCCCCAGAAAGAAAAACCCTACAAAGGCCCCTATGTTAAACCCAAGTCAAGGAAGCAACAGGAGCTCTGAAGCTTACCTTAAGAACCCAAAAACCTACTTTCTTGTAGGGTCCCTATAAATCCCATATTAGGGTTTATAATAAGAACCTACCAAAATGTGCGGTTTTGGGTTTCTGAAGCTTACATTGAAGCTAGAGTCGGAGCAAAACCCGGACCTGACGGTCACAGAAAGCCCAGGCAAAGAGCACAGGGAAGTAGTGTAAAGAAGGGGCCGTTCACTAATAACTGGAGTACGGTTTTTGGGGGGGTATATTATACTAAGTTATAAATTAAGGAACCCCCAAAATAGTATTGGTATTTTGTTTGACCCCTATATGAGGGTTAAGGGAAGTGGTGTAGCGGGGCATACGCCTCGGAGGGCTCGGGCGGTAGACAGTCGCAGCATTGGCAACTGCTGCGCAATGCCGGGTCTAGGGTTTAGGGTTTAGGGTTTGTTTACCTAGCCTGCTTAGGGAAAATAGGTTTAGGATTTCAACCTACCAGAAGAGCCCCGCAACTTCGAGCGCACGGTGACTGCGACTGGAACAAAATACCGTAAGAAATCATACACAAGATGGTGCAGCAGAGCCTGACACATCGTGAGACACACACACACAAAACCAGTACATCATGACACAACGTCACAGACTCAAGCCCGGCTAGAACAAAATAAGAACAGAAATGAACAGAAGATGGAGAGACCAATGCGAACATAGTACCCTGTATGGTACCATTGTAGTACCCTTATAGGATACCTTGTACAAACCCTTTTAGGGTCCAAAAAAAATGTGCACACTCCTGTGGGGCGTAGCTGATACCGGCTCCAAGCGCATGAACCACGACCATACTTGGAGGTTCATGGGCAGTTGTAAATGGAGTTATAAGTCCACTAATATGGATTATAACTATAGTTACCCTACTTATAACCCCAGTTCCAAGTAGAGGATGCTTTGTAGCTTTTGCACACGCATGCGTGACAGCAAGGCGGTTAAGGGTTTGGGGTTCGGGTTTTTCCCTTCCCACTTCGCAAGGACGAGCCCCGCATTAGTTAGGGTTTCGGGTATGCAGTTTAGGGATGTGTAGGGTTTAGGGGAATAGCCTGCGAGGTTTGTTCGGCTGCTCTTTTCTGCTCGGCGGTTTTCTCCCAGACGCACTCGGAAGCTGTTGGGCCTCCATCGGATTCCGCATCGGCATCGTAGACGGTGAGTCCGCCCCCAGACACGCGCAGCATCCGCACAAAAAGCGCGCCACCTGCGCCGAGTGGGATTCGGGTGTGCGGGTCACACCCCTAAACCCAGATGGTACAGGAGGAGCTATGCCGGATGTTTCGAATGCTTGTGAGGCACACCGGAATTTGTTCAAATGGCTGATGTTCAGTCCGTGTTCGGGTTCAGGGTTTAGACCCGGTTTAAAGTTCGGGCCCAGGAGAAGCACTCGGGTTGAGAATTCCTGTAAATTTCAGTCCAGAACGTACTTCCCAATGATTGCAGGCGCGTACGCAGAGAGCCGTGTGTGTGGGGTTTAAGAGTATATGTTTGGGGTTTAGGCTTCTCGATTTAAGGTGTAAGGTTTTAGGGCCTCTAGGGTTTCGCACCCGTAAAGAGCAGACATCCGAACCTCTGTTCTTTAAGGGAGATGGGGCCTCGGGCTTTGTTGCCCAAGGCTTGAAATCCGTGGCCTCTCGGGCGACGGAAACCCCAAATTGCAGCACATCAAACTTGCTCGGCAGGATTGGCAGGGTTGCACATTGCCCTTCAGCTGTTGCCAATGTTTACAACATAACTGCTGAAACCCTGGGCCCGAACAAAAATTCGAGTTTCCTTCAGATGCGGCCCCAAAACACGACCCCTTAGTTCGTGAGTATGAAACTGTCTCAAAAATAAGGACCTTTATTCTTATTAAGGATCCTCCGGTGCATTCCTGAGGTGATCACATGAAGTCACGCTCCTTTCGGCAGCTCCCGTATCCTAGGATAGTTACGGAAATCGCGCTCGTGATGTCGGCGACGATTCTTTGGACATGGCTTTGGCGGCAACTGCTATTGACAGGGGTCTTAACAAGCAGAATTGCGTTCCAGGGATTATTATAGTAAAACTATAACCGGCATTCCTGCCGCTGAAGATGACGTCTCAGAGTAAGGGAGCACAAAGACAGAAAGAGGCATTTCCGCCAGAAAACTGTCTCTGGTTGCTTTGTGGCACCTGAACACTAAAACAAATGCCGCTGTTTTGGTGAAATGTCATGAAGGGGTACGAGAGCTGGCCTGTGCCAAGTGCTAAACGTCCCACTGCACATGTGGTGTGGCATGCGAAAGGGATGGACACTTCAGCTGTGGCCAGCCTCTGCCTTTCTCCTCTGCGCGGGAGGTGTCGATAGTGAGGTTGCCGCCAGACAAGTCCAACTCATCGACGTCCATTGAGCCTGGCAACATCTCTGTAGCACGGCTGCAGCCGACAAAATCAACAACCGCAAGGCGACAGTTTGTTCACAGCCGCCGCTGCAACCTCTAAGTACCAGTAGGGGCCAAGTCTGCACGGCACTGTTAACGAAACTGCGAAACTGAAGCCATGTCTTGAGTAACAGTTCATACTATTGAGATCCTCCTGCTCTTCCTCAGCCTCAGGACTCGGCCTCATCCTCAACATCACCCTAAACGTCGGGGCTTTGTCCGGGCATCACAGGGCTCCGGCACCCAAGGACTACGACCTTGCAGGTACTGGCCTCCATCAGCAAATGACCGGGAATGCTGGATCGTGATGGTCCCACCGGACATGGCCTGCGAGATCACCATCATCGCGCCTGTCAACAAGCTGTTCGGGGCAGTTCAGGGGTGTCCGTCGGTTTAGGGGATTGCCCGAACGACGGGTCAAGTACTAAGGATGCGCGTTCCTTAGTTACGGGATATGGGAGCTTAGGGTTCAGGTTGCCACAGCTTTGGGTTTTTTTCAGGGTACAACGGTTCCCCATTCGGGGTTAAAAAAAAAAACCTGCCACATGCATAACACAAACAAAAAGAATGGCTGAATCCTCTGCAAGGACATGCCGCTTCAATAAGGAACTCTTCGTATAGGGGGTCGCAATAATTCTTAATTAGCAGTGTTCCCTTACAGTCCTTGTATGCTCATTGTATGCGATAATTCCCCCAAGAACCCCAGGCTAATCACTGCGGCTCCTTTATTCAAGAGGCTTCTGGCTTTGGGCCCTGCGTTTCGGCCACACTCAGACTCTCCAGCCGAGGCAAGTGTCCATATCACCGAGTGATACGGTATCGCCCACAGGCCCTAAAGTAGTTCCTTTTTGGGATTACCTTATAGGATTTTATATATGAGCCCCAGAAAGGAACTACTTTAGGGCCTATGGGTAGCTAAGCAGAAAGCAGACGAAACTTTACCTCTCTTAAACCTTTTTGAGAAAGGGGCTGCAGCGCATGTCCTGATGCCCAGCCTGCTGCACTTCACATCCGGGCTTCAGGCACGACGCTGTTCATGTTTACTCTTAGACTGTCGAGCATACTGCGACCCTGATCTAAACATCATCCCACGTCCAGTCCATGCTACCAAAAGGTTTAAACTAAACAATGAGCCAAAGATTATGGGACATAACTGTTATTGAGCCCGAAAAACAAAACCTATAAATGCTGAGTGTTTTAATGCCGACGTCCACCCTATTTAATCCTTGAAACCAGTAACCGAAAAGCCCTGAAACCCAAACCCTGGAAGCTTAAGTCCTAAAGCCAAAGAACACT
Organism: Symbiodinium sp. CCMP2456; assembly: GCA_905221635.1. Lineage (NCBI taxonomy): Eukaryota > Dinophyceae > Suessiales > Symbiodiniaceae > Symbiodinium > Symbiodinium sp. CCMP2456. Next base: position 132,044 of record CAJNDV010025335.1, on the reverse strand, counting down.
TACAAGCTTAAAAGCACAAGATAGGGACCTTGATAATTAGAACCGGGATTCGAGTATATTCGTTAGATACTCTGAGATAGGGATTGGCAAGTATTCAGGGGCCTCTACTGTAGACCCCTGCCAGTGCCTCCACCACGTGCTGAGGCATTTTGGATGATGATGCTGCCATCCGACATCCTCAAGTTCTCTGCAAAGATCGCGCCTGCAGTCTTCCGTCTTCGGCTTAGTGTTTAAGGTTTATAATGTAGTTTACCTTAAGAACCCAATACCCACTTTTTGTAGGTTCTTATTATAAACCCTAAAAAGGGTTTATAGGGACCCTACAAAAATTAGGTTTTGGGTTCTTAAGGTAGAGGGGCTAAGTTGAAAACCCACTGCATGACAGCACACCTACACTGCCGACACTTAACTCGATTCCCTGTGACAGTGCTAAACGTAAGTTTCATCGCTCCACTCCAAGATGCACACATGCTCCTCAGCTCCTCCGGCGGGGTCTGCAAGCCCCCGTCCACAGTTAAGCCCAACTCCCCCTTCCATCGAGCCTGCTGTCCCTGATGACTCGGAGTTGGTGATTCCCACACGGCCGCCCAGCATGACCAGCTGTTCCTCTGCACTGATCGCACCTCCCGGGAGCGCAGGAGTCAAGCTTTCGAGGCCTGTGTTCATGATCCTGCACTTCAACCTGCGCAAGCCCATTACTGTAGGGGTTTCGGGGTCTTGGGTCGGGCCAAAAGCTGCAACCCCTTCACCCCCAAACTCTAACCTTTCTCCACCACATAGTCAACTCTAGGCTCTAAGCGCCCAACCCAAGTGCAAGCGCGGTCCTACACCCCAAAACTGCGGACATGAGCCCCAAACTCTAAACCCTTAGCGGGGCCGAGGTTACGAAAACCGGCCTCCGGCAAGAATGGACAGCGAGCTGTTGATGGAGATCAAACCGCCTGGGGAGTGTTCAAGAGTAGCGGTCGCTTAATCTGGGCTTAAGGTTTTGTTTCGGGAGATTAGGGCTCCTACTTCGGAATAAGAATAATGATGAGAGTAAAAATAGTAAGACAACAATAGCAATAACAATAATAATATAATATAATATAATATAATCAAATACAGTAAATTATAAAATACTATATTACTATAAAACAATATGATATAGTATAGTATTATATAATATCATATAATATCATAAATTTCAAACATAATTTAATATAATATAACATAATATAATATAATATAATATAATATAATATAATATAATATAATATAATGTAATATAATATAATATAATGTAATATAATATAATATAGTATAATATAATTTAATATAATATAATAACAAACGTAATTAGTAATAATAAGAGTTCCTATTACTATTAGCATGATGGTGGCAATGGCTTAGCGTCTAGGTTTTGGGCTTAGGACCAGGCATCGTGCTAACCAGGGTCGATACTAGCGGCGCCGGGCGTCCCTTAGATGTTATCAAAAACTCCCCTGCCTGTTATCTCCATCTTTGTAGCTCGCAGGGTGCCTGGCGGCGGAATCCAGCATCCCACAAACCCTGAAACCCGGAACCCGAAGCCGGAACTCCCGAAGCCTCAACACGAAACTTGACATCGGCCATGAACAGCTCGAAACCCCAAACTGAAGAGTTCCAGTCGTTGGCCGACAGCCTTCGGGTGCTACTGAAAAAATATAGACCGTCTGGGCTGCCTTAAGTCCTTACGCGGCAAGACTGTTTAAAAAACCTAGTTGAACCCTACAAAACCTATATTCTTATTAAGTCTCCTTTGTAAAAAAAGCTGCTATTCAAGCAAGTTTAGGGTTTAGGGTTTACGGCTTGGGAAAACCCTACTGTAAGCTGAATTCGGCTTTCCTCTTCACTCAATTCATCAGCTCTCGGTCTCTTTCAGCTTTAGCTTTACATATCCTAGAAGCATCACATGCCAAGGTTCTCTAATGAATACTGTTCAATAGGTTGTAATGAATATGCCTTCATCAGGAGGGTACTGGAACACCAGGACTGAAGCGCTCGATCGTTTGTTCGGGGATTGGGAGTTTGCGTTGGAGCGTATAAAGCTTGCGGCAACCATGGGCAAAGAATATACCGGCGCGCCTCCTTTTGTGGCGCTGCAGTTGCAAGCCTCGATGGTGGAATTCTTCTGCCGCAATTCGCCTGCCGCGGGTCAAGGCTAGGCTTTTGCACACCCTTTGCCTTGCCCTCGCGCGCCGGCCCCCCGGGCCCGGCGGGCCTCGAACATAGATGGCGCCGCCGGCCCCTGTCTTGGACTTGTCACCGTCGGCCCTGCAGTTGTCGAAGCGCAAGTGCCCTCCACGTAGGTCCATGTCAGCATCCACGCGCAAGCCACCGCCCAGAGCGCCCTCCGACGTGTTGTGTCCGTTCCGGCAGCTCTCGAAGTGCAACCGGGCGCCGGGGTGCAGAATGAAGCTGCCAGTGATGGTAAGGCATGGGCCGTCCATCGTGGCAAAGTAGCTGCGTTCCGTCTGCCTGGTTGCTTTGACAGCTACTTGGCCCAGGAAGCTGCTGTCCCCGCGAATGGTGACGGGCGCAGCCAGGTACAACTCCCCTCGGGTGTTCGCATTTTTCTGTCTGCACGTGCACCCTATGATGTCCATGCACCCCCTCTGAACCCTTCATGCTTGCGGTCACTGTGCCCTCGTATAAGCTCCGCACCACGCCCCATCACTTGGCATGGGCCCGGTATGGTGGTTGCGTTGGTCACCTGACAGCCGCTGGCCAGAGGACCGAAAGCAACCCGAAAAAATAAAAAACCTTTGACCCGGCCCTTAAAAAATAAAATTGACGGCCTTGTACTTTCCGGAGAGCTGAAGAATGCCGTCGGGACACGCGCCCGGCAACACGGCAGCCTGCCCCGAAAGGTTTGACTTCGTTTTGGACGTGGAGGCGCTTAGGGAGATTGAAACCCACATGCTCGGCCACCACTTCATGCGAGGCCACTACGACATGCCCTATCCTCCGCAAGGTCCAGCGGGTCATTCCGTCTGACCCGGCTCCTGGAAACACCTTTGCACACGGGCAACAATTTTTTTTTCAGGCAACAAATTTTGGGCAGCGGGTGACGTCTGCCCGAATTGGCACATTTGCACGGAGATTCTGAATATTGTTAATAATTGTTTTCACAGCTGCAGCGTGTACTTGAGCTCGCTTGACACATGCGCTATGCAAAATACGTCGGCTAAGGCTCCAGCCCAAGTAACTGTCGACAGCGCGTCTGAAGTTCTGCTCAAGTCTGACGGAAGTTCCTGCCAGTGAAGCCCATGCTGTCAGCCCGTACTTAATCGGTACGAGCGAAACCGGAAATCACGATTCCGTCAATACGAGTAGCACCTTCTTCCTAGTGTGATCAGTCTCGTAAGATTTTGCCTTGTCTCTGGACACACAAGCACGGGACAGTGCAGGACCGATCGCAGCCCAAGGAAAAAGGCCGACGATATGCACAAATAAAGGATCGAAGTAAATTGCCGAGTTCATGCCCGCACCTTCTGATCAAGTTCGTAAAAACCAAAAAGCTTTTGCTTTAAACCCTATCTCGTGTGCCCGGCTGGGGCCCGCGCGTTCGGCCGACGGCAACCGCAACAGGACCGCCAGCAGCACAAGCACTCGCCCAATCATAGGGTTTAGGGCTTGAGTCCAGGGCTTGAGGGTTTGAGGTTTGGGTGCTGCATGGTTTTGAGTTTGGCTTGGCTTTGAATTACGGTTGAACCGTACTTTATGCTCATTTTATCTATGAGGCAGACTAACTCTTCCGCCTTTTCTAACTGTTATATCATACAGTAATACCTTTGCTGCTTCGCTCTCCGAAAAACAGAGGCTTGGTCTAGCAAGCAAAACGACACCAGCTCCTGAGCTCCGATCGAAAGTCCCAATACCATACGAACCCTAGCCCCCAAACCCCAAAAACATGCCCGAATCTGTCACTCGCACAACCGTAAACCAAAGGAATCACACATCGACGGTTTGACAGACCTGCGCCCCGGGGACCTTCGAGCCCGAGGCTTCGAAACAAGCAGCCAAGCCTCATGCTTCTTTGCCGTCGGCCAGACTGTAGATTCGTAGATGTACAATGATGTACATGTATCCATATGTATCCACAAGGTCGGGCTCTCGACCATCTACATCCACATCTACATCTACATTCTACATCTACCCTTACATCATGTTACATCTACAGAAGAATCCGAACCTCCAACCAAGCATGCGCAGCCACTGCGCGCCCATGCCAACACGCATGTCAACAAACGGCTCCCCCCAGTGGCGTCGCCTGTAATGACATGACGAGGTCGATCCGCCTTCCGCCAACGGGCACCCCCTGCGCAGCCGTTCCTACAGCAGATGCATGCCGTGTGCGTGGCGTGTCGTGGCGATGCCAAACCCGGCGCTAAAGCACGACACCACGTCGGCCAGCCACGGAACTGCCAGACCGCCAAAAGCATTGGGGCAGCGGCTCACCGCAGGCAGGACAATGCGTGGATTCCCGAGTGGACCTGCCTCCGTGGCAACACTATACACCTGATGGCTCGCACCACCTGCTGCATGACGCTCCCGACCGACCTGTGTGCCCGCCCATGGACCACAATTCCTCGGGGAGGCAGCCGCGGCTGGGTGTGTGCCCGCAGGTGGGCGTGTCATGCGAGCTTCGGGACATTTGGACACACTTCCCACCAACAGTAATATGTGGAGGGCTGGCCGTAAAAAACACGCATGGGAGCAGCTCCGGCGCGGTCTCTTGGAGGCCGGCTGCAAAACATGCTCGGGACATGCTATCATACACACTCCGCCCATCGAAGGCAACAAGGACCGTTTCATCACAAAGCTCGACGTCCGCACGTGGGCGGCCAATGCATCGGTGTCGCCCGTGGCTGCACAGCAAACTGGTACGGGCGTGTTGTTTCATCGCCAGTTTGCTATGCCTCTCACTCCGCCGTCAGGCTTGCGCAGCGACGTCAAGCGGGCCAGGGCGAGGGCCGGCGGGTACGTCGATCAACAAGGGCTTCATTTGCTCGATTCGCATGCCCAACAGCCCTGCAGCCCCTCCCCGCTTCGAATCGCGTAAAGCCACCGCTGTGGCCGCCGGTCCGAGTTGGAGGGGCCTCCGTGTGCCTGGCCCAGCACCGCAAGTGCGCAGGAAGTCGGCCTTTGCACATGGAACTTGTGGAAACATGAAACTTGAATGTTGCACGTCACAAATTGATACGCACGACCGGTGCAGCCTTGGTACAAGCTCGCAAGGCTAAGGAGCACGCATACTCCGAGATCCGCCACTCTGCCAGGTGCAAGCTTGTAGTCCTTGTTATCGAGCTCGGCGGCCGCTGGAGCAACGAAGTCGCTTCTTTTGTAAAGCCCCCTGCTCGTTCCCGAGCTCGCGCCGGTCCTGCCGCTGTGGCCAGCATCTCCGCCTTTGCGTTTCGGTGGTCCGCCTTTCTCTTTTTCTCTCCTTTGCAGTCGCCCGCTCTGTTGCCGCCAGCCTCCCACTCCCACCCCGCCTCCTGTCCTTGTCCCTGGCTGGCACAGCTTATCTCGACGGTGACGTCCCGCTCCTTAGCGCGTCCTCGCCGACTCCGCTCGAGCCACCCTTCGCCGGCCGCGTGTCTCGCGCAACGTACTGGTAGTTTGCAGTCGGCCCTGAACTCGGGTCTGCACTGGGACCATGCCTTGTCGGACGGGGTAACATAGTGCGTGGGAAAAAACTGAAACGCAAACACCCATCTCATTTTGTCCAAGTACGTCTGCGCCTGCACCAACGCTCCGCGGCTACTGGCTCGGCCGAACGCAAACGGCTGTCGGCGACGACTTCTGCTGCACGGCCCCGCGTTAGCAGCTCGCCCACAGACTAGCGGCAGGCTGCCAGGCGCAGCGCGCGCCGCTCACACGAGACGGCTAGCGAGAGGAGGCAGTGAGGCCGAGTCGGCGAGCATGTTGCTGAGTGGGGGTATCTCTCCATCGACATTCGCGGTGCCGGTGAGTGGACGCGACAGGAGGCTTGCTGCAAAGGAGCGCGCTGCGGCGAAGGACAAAGGCGCCGACCACCGGAGGGTGAACGCGGAGATGGCAGCGGAGCGTGCCTTGCACCGTGCAAGCTGTCTGACGACGCAGTGCGTCGGCCCAGAAAGCCCAGTACGCAGCAGGTTCATGTCTGGTGGCGCTTCGCAGCCCAAGTCCGCCACGCCGCAGAGCAAGCTGTGCTCGTGTTTGGGCTGGTGGCGGCAGGTCGGTGGCAGCGTCGGCATAGAGGGGCGCCGAAAGGCAGCGCAACACTGCAGCATCATGGCCCGCAGCGCCGCGCAGTAGAAAAGCAGAAGCCAGGCGACCTGGGAGTCTTGCAGGGCAGGGAGGGTGTCTAGCAGGCTTGCCTCGAGGGCCACCACCGTGTGCAATGAACTCCGGTGTGCCGACCTAGCCCAAGAGTTCGCGTCACACTTCCAGGCAGCGTGCAACCCGCACCAATACGCCCTGTCGTCGCGGGCAGGGCCGAAGCCTTGGTGCACACCTTGCAGGCCCACACGCAAGCGGACACCCTGGCGTTGCAGCCCGCATTGCGTGCGATCCAGTCCGAACTCCACCCCGGAGAACAAGCCTTCCTAGACGACATCTACATCTTGCCCCCCCCCCCTCCAGAGTTGCAGTGTTGCACAGGCGCCTGGAGCAGCATCTGTTGCGGCATGCGCACCTTCGTCTCAAAGCCTCCAAAACGAAGGTGTGGAACTGCGTCGGCCTGCCGCCTCCTGGCGTGCCCGCCCTCGCCCCGGACTCCCCGCGGCCGAGCGTGGTCTTGTTGCCCGCGGCACGGGCAACCAGTCGACGCAAGAAATCCCCGACGACAAGGCCGCGTGTGCCCCCCGAAAGCTTGCGTCTAGCAACAAGGCGACCAATTGACAGGGCGGCAACAGCCGGCTGGGGAAGCCCGGGCAAGGAGGCAGGAGACATCACAAACAGGGGTAGCTGTCTCCTCGTCATCACTGTCCCCCGCCCTCGGAAACCTGGCGCCTCTGGCATTGGATTCCTGCAGCATTTCCACGGTCTTCCGCGACGATCAGATACGCTTAGGTCCCCGGCACACGCTACTGCGCTTTGACCCTGGGCCTGAAACGAACACCTCGTGGTGCCACCTTCGTCGGACGTTGGTCTTCGCAAAAAGGGTGGAAACATTTATTTTTTTTTTCACGCGCCCTTTTGCGAGTGCGAGAGGAGCCCCAACTCCGTCTACACTTAGCCACCTACTGCCTACTGCTGGTCGCCGCGAAAGTCGGCCAAGACCTCGTGCAGCTCTGGTACGGGTCCCTCGCCGAGCTCGGCGGCAGGCGGCAGCTCGAGGAGTGACGCCGCGTAGGCGCGCTGGGAGGCGACAGCCAATAGCCCCGACCAGCGCGAGATCCAGGCAACAGTTGCGGAGCGCTGCAAGTGCGCAGGGACGGCGGCGGCCCGGTGTCGTGCGAGGAGGCGCAGCAGCTGTACGGTCTCGGCACCGAACCTGCCGCCAAGCTCAAGCCCAACGACAACCAGGCGGCAGCGCCGTGCATGCTCGAGCTCGGGGTAGGTCTGATGCCGCTTGCCCCGGGCCGCTGCGGTGACGGCGATCCCCGCCTGGACATCGGCATGCGGGTGGGGCTCGCCGCGCCGTGTGAGGGGGCTGTGACCCATGCCACAAACGGAGTCGAGCACTATGCCCTTGACTCCACGGATGGTGATGCAAACTGGACGTACAGCCCAGAGGCCTGGGAGTCCAGGGTGGCGGCTGAAAGCCGAGGAGATGAGAAGGACGAGGTCGCAGTGTGCATGGTCAAGGCCACCAAGGACGAGAAGGTTCGAGCGTCAATTGTGGGCCGTTGGCGACGACCTCAATGCGCCGTTCGTCCGAGACCGCAAATCGAGGTTCATGTCAGCAAGCCGGACGTGGTGGGCGACCCGGGCGCCGGCCTCACGACAGACTCGCGCGACGGCATGCTCAAGGGGCAGCGCGCGCGTGGCGAGGACACCCGAGGTAGCACAGGCTGAGCGGTGGTCGCCGAGTGGATCAAGCTCACCATGACAGCGGCATCTGCGCGGCGAAAGGGGGAGGGGAAGCCGCAGGCGGCGCAGCAGGAGAGACGCGCGTGATTGCCAACATGCCGCACTGTGCCAAGAAGGTAGTCGGTTCGGACATTTGTTGCCCGCACCGTGGCACAACCATTCTCGCAGCGGCTTGATGCTGCCTGCCACCCGCACGCGTATGCACCTTTAACGTGGACAGCACGGAAATGCTCCTGCACACCCTGCAAACCAAAACTCAATGCAACGCTCGGGCGTATGCACTTTCAACGTGGACAGCACGCAAATGCTCCTGCACACCCTGCAAACCAAAACTCGACGCAACCCTCACCTCACGGGTCTATCCGTTGAGATCATCTCGGCATCTCATGATATTGTCAGCCGCCGGGCGACCATGTTATCGCATTGCGCAAGGTGCCGCAAGCGCCAGCCCTGTTCCCGCTCGTGGGCTTTTGGTATGCCCGCGACTGACCCACGCAAACTGAAAGCGGTGAACAAGGTAACCCGTTGATGCTGGCACTCTTCGATTTGGCGTTTGCACTTGCCCGTGCGACTTGCATGCAGACCTCCGCGCTGACGATCAGGCCTGAACCCTCCTTCACAACGCATGCATGTCGGTTCCGCCTTACAGCGCCCTCCAACTTTTGCGGCCGCATCCCTGCAAGCTACGCGTTTCCAAATGTTTTGCTCGCCGCCCCGCTGGTGTCGCCCGATGACGTTGCACGTGGGTGGCAGTGCCCCGCCTCACTCTCCACCACCGAATCGGATTCGACTGAGCTGTCCCTCACAGCTTTTTTGTTTTTTAACACGCCTGTTTCCGTCAGCAGCAGGGTCCCGCTCCTAGCAAAAGCACGGTCCCGCGTTAGGGCCGGCTCAGCGCAGAGGCAGGCGGCTCGGCCCGTCTGGGTCGGCGAGGTGAAGGACTTCATCCAGGGCCGGCGCATCAGTATGTGCCGGTCCCGGCATGGCCCGGGCACGTCCCAGCGCCGTGTGAGCAACGGCCTGCTGAACCGCAACGGCGGGCCCAGGCAGCCTTCGCCGACGCTCGCACAGCCGGTGGGGATCGGTGCGCGCGGAGGGCGACGAGGCGTTGGACCAGCTTCTCTGCGTCAGCATGCCACCGGCCACCCACTTCGCATCCGAGCACGCAGAGGGCTTGTGCGCCACCTGTCGCGAGCTCAGGGTAGGTGGCATGCTTGCGCCGGTGGGCGGTGCGCAGAACAGCTCCATCCTGGGCGGCCGCGCCGGGGTGGGGCTCGCCAGCGCGTGTGAGAGGCGAAACGAGGGTCGCATCACAGCATAGCGCACCACCCAATGGCGCGGCGCCGTAGATGACAAGGTCAAGGCGCCTGCGATCGTCGGCCGCGATGCCTGGCGCGGTGGTGTTGACGAGCCATTGTTGGGGCACCACGTGTCCCTCAGGCCCCACAGCTTCGCGAGCAACCTTGCACCAGGCTCGCTCAACAAGTTTGCCAGGAGGCCGGTGCGAGGGCATGCAAGTGCATGATCTCCAAAAGCATCCGTACGGCGGCCGCATCCAGGTTCCGCAGAGCTCCCGCAGCGGCCGGGTGCGAGCGGGAGTTGGAGCCGGAGCCGGCGGCGCAACGCGATCTGCATTGCCTCAGGGGTGAGCGAGGTGTGGGGGTCGCTTGGGATAGCTTGGAGCCATGCAGCGGCGTGCGGACCGGCCGGGGAACGCAAGAGCGCACGGTGGGAAGGCAGCAAAGAAGGCAGCAGCATGTGGTCGCGGAAGAAAAGGTTCCGTGTGCGCGACGCACAGTGTTGCCACCCGTGCCTCCATTCACCGGGCTCGGCGATCCCGTCAGGTCGGTCAGGTGGGCGAGCTCCCTGCTTCACCAGCTCCCAGGAAGGTACGTCCGTCCATCCTTCAGCCACAAGCAGCCTGCGTGCTTCAGAAGCTGTCCGTAGGCAGGCTGGTCCACGAGCGTCCGTGAGGCAGCGGACCGCCCAGTCCGAGAAGGCCGGGCACCGTTCACGGAGCACACTGCTCACTGTTCTGCCGCGTGTTGCTCCTGCGCCGGCACCGCTTGCCCCGGGCCCGTGATTTCTGCACGCTGCTGTTGCCAGGACCACCACGCAGCACGTCTTCGGTCAGTGCTAGTTGCGGGCCCTTCGAGGTCGGTCAACTCACACAAAGTGTTTACTGAGGCAGGAGCAAATGGTTCGGCGAAAGAGGGTTGCCTGGCTAGCTCGCCCAAGCATGGGAGGTGGGCGGCGCTCTCGTCATGCTTAGCTATGTCATCACTGGCGAGGGGCTGTGAAGGCCAACTGCGCCAGCCACCGCCAAAGCAGCAATCGGCACACGACAAACTGTCCCAGCGACACTTGAAAAATGCAAGGATCATGAACTTGTTTCGGCACCCGTGGCGATTGCACGGGTCAGAACAGGAGCATGCGAGGCAACAACCGGGCTTGCCAAGCACGGGGGAGCGCTGGGAACCAGGACACGGGGTGGACTGCTCGAACGTGCAGCTGCTCGGGTTTGCTGTGAGGCTGGTGCCACAGTCGCCACACGCATCGTGGTGCGAGACCTCAGGTCGCCAAGCGTCCTTGTGGAAGCAAAACCCGAGGCACCCGGGCATCATCAGCGCCGCATCACGGTGATTGCCGATGGGCATCGAACAGCCTACATAGCCTGCCCACAGCTGGGGCGGTCCGCAGCAGCTTCTCGTACTTAGCTCCGAGATACGGGGAAACAGTGCAGCAGCTCGAAATGTGGTGTGCGTCGGAGCGAAACGGGCCCCACCATGCCCCACAGGCACTGCGAGCAGTGGCCACTTTCGCCTGGACCGGCTCTGGCCATAGCGGCGCGACATGGTGCAGCGCGTAGCGACCGGCACGGCCCTTCGCCGAAGCAGCCGATTGCCACTGCGCTAGCCGCAGTTGGGCCGTATAGGCTCTAGTGTGGGGACTTCGACGTCGCTGGACCCTCACCATGCAGGCGGTACGGTCCGTGACAAAAACAATCCTCGATCCGGAACTTCTGCACTCCGTCACGCTCGTCAAAGCAAGCAAGGTCTGCAGCTTACGGTTTGGACATGTGAAGTTGTTCAATCTTATCCTTTTTTCATGGCTGCCAGATGCTGCCACATAGTCTACAAGTGAAACGAATATCCATGCTTTGTAGCACCGTGTGCCGGGAAATGAATGGCATTGCACACGAGGGTGCACAACAGACTGTGCCACATGCTATAAAGATGCACAAGGAAACTGCCCAGCAACCGCTGCAAATGCGCAGGGCTGTCATGAGGCATTGCCTCACCAGCTGTTCCATGAAGAACACACATGTTGGCGGTTGTTCCATGGCCCGTTGATCTTCTGGTTGTCTCACAAATGAATACAACCGATCGCATCTTTGCGAGTGCAACACGTGTATGGGGCCTGATGAAATCAGAGATCGTATACGCTCAGAGGATGGCGGATAGCATCGGGTGCGCCGAGTTTGCGCCATAGATCGAGCGGCCGCCATACTCGATGTTCAGAACGACCAAGCGACACCGGACGAGACGCACGACCGAATTCCAGGTAAGTGCGTTCCTTGGATTTGCGCGCCTCTGCAAGGGCTGCGCCGGCAAGTGCGCCACCGCAGCGGCAACTGCGAGGTGAGAGCCACTCCAAGTCCCTTAGCAATGAGTTCATTCATTGGGCCGTTCATCATACCTTGCAACCCGGAGGTTGAGGTCGCGGTCTAGGACGTTCGAAGCCACAGCTGCTCTGGCCTCACGGCCGACGCGTGTGATGGCACGTTCAAGCGCCGCCCCCCGGCAGGCAAAGGCGCGCAGCGACATGATCACCCAACACATAAATGTCAAGTGGGGCAGCGGCATCTGGCACGGGCCAAGCGGCAGGAGAAGTCGCAGGTGGCGGAGCAGCAGGGTAGGACGCACAGCGGCGGGCATCCTGGCGGCAAAGGGGCCCGACGGTGAATCCAACAATGTGAGCTCGGCAGGCCGTCAGGGGAGGGCAATTTTGGCGACGTTGAGGCGCAGCCGCGCAGCTGCGTGTGGCGAGCAAGGTGGAACTCAAAGCGCCGGAAGGCATCGCTCCCCGAGGCGATGCGAGGATGGCAACATCGTCCAGGAAGCAAAAACGCATTCGCCAAGATCCTCGCGGATCTCCTGCTGGAGCGCCGAGCGCAGTCCGCAAACCCCAGCAAAACAGGGGCTGGGAGGGTCCCTTTCTTCGACGACTTCCGGGACGTCGCCAAACTGCAACAGGGCGGCTGCCTCGGGCAAGTGATGGAGCATAGGATCGCTTGGCAGCTGATGCCATCATCAGCAGCAGAAGCGTCCAACGACACCCGAGTTAGGACAGGGTCACACGCACGTTTGGCGCAGCATGGCGCACAGCGTCAAGCGGCTCAGCCTTGCGCAGGCTGTGACGTGGACGGATGGCTCGTCTGGTCTGGGTGGGGCGGCGACCCAAACACCACCAGCTGCGCAACCAGACTCTTTTCTCGGTCGCTGCAGGTCCGCATCCTGCAGTGGGCGCAGTGCGGGACTCCTTGTCTTGCTATCTGAAGCTTCGCGGCATGTACTGCGGAGAATGCGGGTGGTAAGCTCTGTGCCTGCTTTGCACAAGCTTTTGCGGTCACCTCTGCACACGCACAGGTCGCGCGAGTCGCGGGGAGGCGGCCGTCGAGACAGCCGGGATCGGGATGCAACGCTAATGCCGGCACACCATCTCACCACGGAGCCGTATTGCATGTAGCGGAGGGCCGCAAGCAGGCTCCGTATCCCAAGCTCGCAGCGCAGTCCGGTTGGAGGGCGCTGGAATAACTCCGCCATCTCGCTCATGAAACGGCTCGTGGCATTGTGAGCGTTCCGCTCTCGCGTCTGTCGCAGTTCAGCAAGAAATGACTGGAACATAGGATTGTATTTCCCTCGGCGCGGGCAATCTCACCAAAAACCAGCCACCACATGCACCACCCAAATATGAACTCACAAATTCCGCTTGTCACTTTAGGTGTTCAGCAACGCGACGACCGAAGCGGTGTGGCGCCGTGCTGCGATGCGACTCCCGCCTCCCCGTCCGGTGCGTCGGCCAGCTTCCCTCATTTGGGAATTTCCAAAATTAAGGGGTACCTCATTGTGGGCTCCTTATAATAAGGATCCTACTATTAAGGGTACTATATTAGGGTCCCCTATTTTCGGAAACTCCCATTTCTGACCATGGTGAGAGTTGAGGACCGCTTAGCAGCTTAGCATGTCCCGGCCGAACCCTAAACCCTAAACCCTACATCCTAAACCCTAAACCGAATCTGTAAAAGGTGGCCCTCCTGCACCTGCTACTGCCTGCTACTCACCTGCCACCGCCCGCGGGAGGCTATACGAGAAGGCGGGAGCTCGCCCTAGTCTTCCACTTACTGCCGCCACCAGGTACTCAAAGCCTCGTCCGTAAAGAGCACGGCCTTGGACCTCGTCCTAAACCGTATTAGATGCTAAGCAGGGGCTGAGCCCGGCAAGCTGTGAAAGATCCGAGCTCCTGATTAAAACGAAACAAGAAGGAGAAGCAGCAACAACGACGACGACCGCGAACCACCACCACCACCACTACCACTACCACCACCACCACAACCAGAAAGAAACAAAGATTGCACCACACCTACTCTCCCCGACCCGAGCCATCTAAAGGCAGTCTCCACATGTAATTCGTGCGGCTCCTGCCTCACCTGCACCCGTAACCGCACTTTTCTCACGGCTCTTCTTGGCTCGGGGCGATCGGTCTGCAGCGTGGCTACACATCTCCGACGGAGGACTTTAGACTCCGAAAGTATGACCCTTGCTTGAGGAATCTGCCTCAACCATGCAAGCAATCCCTTTTGGACGTCCAAAGTCCCCGATCAGGCAGGCAGCTCGTGCTCACTTGAGCAGTGTCCTAATGCTATTTCTCAGGCGCGGCAGAAGGCCTCAACGACCCTACTTTAGAAGCCTGGCGAACTACCCATGTTAGCCCTGAGGTTCCTTCTAAAACAAAAATGGACCCCGAAACCCTAGTCTACGCCCCCTCCTGCACGCAAACCCCTAAAAAAACCCTGTACTGGTAAGCTTTTTGAGACCCCTGTTAAGAAACCCGTCAAAGAAATCCTGTTCATTCAGCTTTATGCCCCAAGCCCTAAACCCTAAACCCTAAACGCTACACCCTAAACCCTATGCCCCAAATGAAATCACTCCTCTGTCTCTCCTCGGGCTCTCAGCTCTTCGGGACCTCGGTAGAGGCTCGGCTCAGCTGCACTTCTGTTCCCGAAGTAGGCCTTATGGGCTGGATAGGCGGGTTTAGGGTTTAGGGTTGAGGGTCGGGTTTAGGGTTTAGGGTTTCGGGCTTCGGGGCTCCATAAGGCGTGCGAGGTTCAGGGCTAGGGTTGAGGGCCACGGTTTCTAAATAAGGTTCCTACATTAACGACTCTAGGTCTGGCTACTTACCAGTACTGTTCCTTACCGTTCGTTAACATACTCATTCCATTAAAATTCGGCCCCTTTTTAGATCCCAATAACAGGACCCTACAAGGGACCCGAATTTAGAACTAGACCATATACTTCTCATCTAAACGGGGTTGCGGGAGCGAGCTTGCAATACTCCGAAAGGCTTTCCAAAGAAGTAAATCTAGAATCTAGACCTTGCCTTGACCGACGAGGGCCCACTTTGGAAAGGATCCTAATACATGAGGGTTTAGGGTTTGGGGTTTAGGGTTTAGGAACCCCGGCGCACTTCTATTCTAGGGGCCATCCGAAGAAGCCCTAAATCCTAAACCCTAGGAGCCTTCACCCCAAACTCCGAATCTGGCAGCAGACGGCCGGTACTCACGGAACCCTCAGCCGACCGAGTGAACCTCCTTTCCGAGCCCCGTGCAGACCCAAGCTTTCAATAATAAGTAACAATTACTCTGATTTGCTATTCTCAGTAGTCGTCGTCGTCGTAGTCGTAGTCGTTATCGTAGTCGTAGTCGTAGTCGTAGTCGTAGTCGTCGTCGTCGAAGTAGTAGTCGTAGTAGTAGTAGTAGTAGTAGTAGCAGCAGCAGCAGCAGCAGCAGTAGTAGTAGTAGTAGTAGTCGTAGTGGAAGTGGAAGTAGTGGTAGTAGTAGTTGTTGTGGTAGTAGCAGAAACAGTATAGCAGTAGCAGAGCAGCAGTAGCAGCAGCAACCATAAAGCTCGTCACTTGGGCATGGTGAACAATCACGCAGATCAGGTCAAACTCAATAAACATTACCTCAAAGGCGTTTCTTTTCCTCGCCCTGGCCTGCCAGAAGTTTTTCTAGTTTTGATAGTGGGATCTTCCCGTCCGTCTTGTCAGGATGGGTCTGCCCATACTGCGATGAGGTAAACAAAGGAGAGAGGACGGCTTGCAACAGCCTCTCGCCTTTGATGAGCGGGGGAAGTTTGGCGTTCAGGTCCGTTGAGAGCTTTGGTTGGGCGAGCCTTTAATGTTTCGAAAGCTGAACTGTAGCTTTTCGGGTTTCAACGTACACCTGTTGTGACTGCGAATCCCGGAATGCAGCAGATGATGTGTCAGCCGGAGAGACGCCAGTGCTGTCAGAAGGGGTGTCGGCTGTACACTGCCTCTCTTAACTGACCGACCTTGGTTTTTTTTAAAGCGTTCCTGTTGCCTTTGCTATAAGCAATGTGTAGCGCCAAAATGTGGACGATGCTGGTAGACTTATAGTGGGTGTTGAAGAGTTTGCCACAAAACTGTTTGTCAGAATCCTACACTCCATCCAAATTTTCCTGCAATGCCGAGGCTGCGGAGCACCCAGGCCGAAAGAGAAATGGGCCCCTTGGCACAGCTCACCGCATGTATCGGAGGAGGCTTTAAGGATGAATGCAGTTGTTGAAAGGCACTTCGTCAGGGCGAAGGCCTCGAGTTGTGCTATCGGCACAGGTGTAGTTGTGTCGTCAGCCCTCGAAACGGTCAGGTGTGTCCTCGCTGCGCAGCTTGGCAGCAGCCATGACAAGAGTCTGCACACTAACATTGGCCTTACGTAGGGATGCTCACGTGGGAAACCTGAAGTCGATCTCTGCAACTACAGCAAGCATTTGCTTTGCCGGGCTCTTCAGCTGCCACAGCTTGAGTCTTGTGTTGTCTGCTTTCATATGAAACAGGTAGTAGCCGAGTACTCGTACTTCGGCTGGAGATCGAAGTCGCGGAAAGCCTTGGAAGCCAAGTCCGACAAGACACGGCTACACCTCGAAAGTTCCTCTCAACTCCTGACTCCCGACACTGTCAACACGGCATACAGTTCCCATGCCTTCTGCCAGCTACTGTCTCCCCTCATCAGACATCCTATACAAGTACGGAGAGATATGGGGGATTCACAGGAGAGTTCATAAAATCGGTATGGGCTCATTGTTCAGCTGTAACCTTCATAGCCCTCCTCCCAGGGGGAGCCCAACAAGCACGAGCGCAACGAGTGCAACAACTGCGGCGGCTCGGACTGTGCAAAAAACTCACGGTTGCAGGGACATGCGCCCATCGCGGTTAGTAACTGATCGGCCGTACGATCCAGCATAGCTTCGATTGCTGTTTTGTGCCAGCATGACAAATCAACTCTGGGTTTACAGTAATTTACAGTGTTCAGGGTGTTGTTTGTCCGTCGAACGCAATGTTAGTGAAAGAAGAGTGGCCAGAGTGCAAGTTGGGGAAGGCGGCTACCTGTTCCTGGCACGTCCGGTGTTCCAAATCGTTGCAATGCTTCTTGCCAACCGAGGTTGGGTGAAAAGAAGCAAATCTGCAGCTCGTCTTATCTGAACTTGAAAAGATGTTGGTGCTTGGCTTCGATGTGCCACTGCTATGGAAGCCTTTCACGCTTGCCGGCAGTGGCAGTGTATTTGCAAGAGTTTGCGGATGCACGACAGCACGTGTTTGGGCCATACCTCTAGAGGGTCTGGGTCCAAAGTCCATACTGGTAGTTTCATTCATATGTCATTTGGCACCCCGCATCTTGTCTTTGCAGAGGCCGAAACACACGTGAGGGGCGATGTCATTAGGAGATCCTTTCCAAATTCCTCGGTTTCTTAAATTTTCCTGCTGTGGAGATCCTATTCAGCCCTTTTAGCCTGAACGCTTGTCTGGAAACAACGTACAACTTGAGGGTTGTTTGTTGGTTCTTGGGCTTAGGGCTTAGAGTTTCGGATTTACAACAAGTTTTGATGGCATCAGCAGTTGCCTCAACGACCACATGGATCGCTTACTGTTGAGGTAATCTCACTCGGGGATTCATCTGACGAGGAAAAGAAGGCAGCGGCAGTGTGATGCAGTGGGGAGGTACAGCGTTCTTCAGGGATCTGCAGGCTATTGGTCTGGCAAAGTCTGGGCAACACAACTACAATTACATTTGCTAGCGTCATGCTAAATCCCGAGCGCAGCACTGGTTCGCAATCTGAGTATGTCGGGCTCTCCTACAGGAAGTCTTCTGCCAGGTGTTTGTAGCATGGTTGAAGCGTCTTGATGATAAATGTTGCTTGGCCCAGCAGGGTTGAAGAGTCTATGCAAAATGACTTGCAGTTCGTGCTGTAGAATATGTTTATCTGATTAGATGCGTATATATATATATATATGTATTTTTTGATTTATTATTAGTATTTGTATTATTATTATCGGGTACAGACTGTTGGAGATACAAAGAAGTGTGCTGCAGGGCAGGCACCCTAAAGCAGCATGGGAAGATCTTTCAGAATCTCAGAAGACGACGGCGCAAGAGCTGTCAGTCGTACTTGAGGCTCGCAAAGATTCTCAGATCTTCGTCGATGTCGGTGGTTCCCCACACTTGTATTTCCTTGGGATTGGAATTGGAATATTTGGCAGATGACCAGACGACCGACACTCCAGCCCACCCTTATTGCAGCGAAGCAAGAGAAATCAAACTGCTCTCCCAAGAAACCTTAGCCAGCACTCGGTGACCTGGTGGTGCTATCAAGAGTGCAAACCTGAGACATCAGCACATTCGCAAATCGAAGAAGTAGCATTTCGCCGACGAGTCCACATCTCCAGAATAGAAGAGGCGCTACACTTCCACTACAGTATGTAGTGGTGGCTTATTCTACAAGCTCCATTCGGGGGCCCGTTTTTCTCTCTGCAGCTTCTCTGGAGGCCAAGGCGAAGGCTGCAGCCAAGCCGGCAGCGGCCAAGCCTGCCGCCGCGCCTGCCGCTGTCTGGGCCCCGGGATTTCGTTGCTTTGGGCTTGACTTCGCCGACGTAGACTCCATAACGATGGTGGGGGGATGAAATCTTCACTTCCGCATGCGCAAGTGTATGGATAATTGGGCGCCGTGGTGGAAAAGTGGTGTTCCACTTTAGCCCGACTTCCTGACCAACCCTTGCACTGTAATACCCACAGCAATTATGCCATCGAGCTACAATTATGTCGCATTGATACGGCATGTTTGCGCAGCTCAGCGACTGCACGAATCGTCTGGGATGTAGAATCAAGCATTGGAGGTTTTTCGACATTGCACATTGACCGCACCTCAATCACTTAAATCCACATGCCAAGGGCCGCAAGCAGCTGCTAATGAGAATCAAATCGCAGCTTCAGGGCCATAGCTCACAGCAGTCAAAACAGTATGACCGTATAACGTTCAATATGACGACAACACGACCAGACCGCAACTACCAGAAGTGGCATGGACGACGACAAAACCCGTTGACAATGCTGATCCCAACGCAAACAATGTTGCGAAGAAGAAGATGATGATGATGATGCTGTGCTATGCGATGCTGGTGCTGACGATGGCGATGAAGACAATGGTGCTGGTGCAGATGCTGATGCTGACACTTTGGATGGCGCGGGTGAGTTCGGTCAAGAAGAACAATAAGATGAATTATTGGTGTTGTTGGTGGTGCCAAACCAGTGGTGAGTATCATTTCCGCCATCGCAAGCACTGGCGCCCTCCTTATCACCACCACGTTCGCCGCCTTCGCCAGCACAAGTAACATCGGCAGCGTTGAGACCAAATCCTTGTGACCAAGGCCTCCACTGCGACAGGCCCCGGCCTCGGCTCATGGGATACTTGTAGACCTCTGGGAATCAAAGGTTCGCTGTGTGTTTCTTGTGTACACACAGACACCTCGCCTAGGCCCTACGCCCGTTTCTGGCCTTTACAGTGGAGCTGCGGATTTAAGGGTTTACCCTAGCCGAATCCAAGCATCGACCGAAGGACCACATCTGCCTCTGTTTTCACTTCCCCCAGGCCCGAGCAAGCGCAGCAGCTCTTCAAGCTCCTCGAGCAGCTCTTCCAGCCTGTCGGCTTCATTTACAAGCCTTCTAAGCTTCATTTTGAATTCCCCCAAAAGTGCGAGAGTGATCGAGAGTCGAAACAGTGCGGTAACACCTGGTACTAGCAGTTCTGGCATCGTACAAGGAGACACAATAACGCGCGTGCCAACAGCGTCGCTCCTGCCATTTGGCCCCCCGCGTCCCAGTACACAAAATCACTCGCGTGCCCCGAAGAGCGGGACTCATTATAACTTTCAATACATGGACATATACATGGACCACCGAACACCTTGAATCGCAGCGTTGCTCGAGGGAAAGCATTTGGTGTTCTTCTGAATTCCGCCAGTTAATGGGCAAGCACAAGTGCCGTGGTCTTGAATCCCGCCAGTAAGTTGGGGGAAGGCATTTTGGCCGTGGTTCGGCATCCGGCAGTATGTTGGGGAAAGCAGTCCGGCCAACCTCCCAAAACCCTCCTCAATCCCGCCTGTATTTGGGAGAAAGCATTTTGACCGTGGTCGTCAATCCGCGAGTAGCTGGGGGAAAGCATTTTGGTGGTCTTCTGGCGTCTCCTACTGCTTTTCGGGTGGTCCTAGTGGTCGTTGTCTTCATGGTCCCTTCGCGCATCTGCAATCTGAACAGCCTGAACTCACTTCGGCCACTTGAAGCCGAACGATGTCGAGGCAGCAGCTCGTCAGCGGAGAAGTTCATCGGCAGTGCAGCCGAACGGAAGCTGCTTGGACGCAGCGTTCAGGGCGTTTCTAAACCGATCGATGTGCCATCACTACTCTTTGACGGATACGGGATGGAAAACATCGAAACTCAGGAGGTCAGCAGAACGACTGAGTAGGAACTCGAACCAGCGTTGCGACATCGTACGACGAGGTGTAGCCGAAACCCCAAACCCTCAAGCAGCTTCATGCCTGTACTTGCAAGAGCACCCTGAACATGAAAACTGAGGCCTTCCAAAACTTGGACTGACAGCCTGTAGCATGTAGCCTACAAACCCTTTGACTTTGACCTAGCAGAACAGTTAATCAATTACTTGGCAGTGAGAAAAGGGCGAGAACAAAAACAAATGTAAAACAAGAACTGAGCCCTCAGCCCCCGACCGAAGAGCTCGAAACCTCAACCCGAAACAACAATTGTTCAGCTTAGCAACGGCAGCGTACCGAGGCTTCATCCGTTCGAGCGTGACTTATCTGTACATGAGATGAGAAGTTTCTTTCCATTACATGTCACTGCACATGAGAAAGGTTGCAGCGGTTCAGCTTTCAAGCTTGAGTTGACTATTGTTGCTTTGGCTCCATCCGTGCGGTCCAGGCCGCAGCCCGTCGGACTACAGAAGACCCTTTGCGCGAGGGCGCAGACCACGCAGCACGGCCGCGGAGATTTGGCCTTACATGTCCAATTAGCAAGACCTGTTTTTAAGGTTTGCAGCGCTCTGTCGTGGGTTTTCTAGGTGCGGTAGGTGTTTCGCTGAGGGTTCATACTCTCGACTTCAGTCGTCACAGCTTGCGGGGTTTTGCACCGGTAGCTAATTTGCATGTGGATGCCGTTGTTTTCTCGAAGCACTTGAACCTGGCAGTTGAGGTACAACCAGGTTCCGGAAAGTGATTGGGGTTTGAATCTTATTTGACTCGTTTTGTCATCGGTGCTTGTGGGACACGCAGGTTTAGAGATGCTTCCAGAACTAGAAATCTTGGGATCTATTTTGCATTTAGCTTGCTGGTTCGTCTTCGCCGTGTCGGGCTGTGGTAGAGAAGAAGGCTCGAGTCAAAAGCCTGAATCCTGAGACAGTAATCAGACTCAGCAGCGCCCCATAAGCCCCCCCGCATCTTGCAACCTGTGCTTGAGGCAGCCCTCGGATGGGCATGGGCACAGACGTCCGTGACCGCCGAGATCGCGGGGGTCGAGATGGGAATGTTACCGAGTTGCAATCGTCAGGGCTTCAGGGATTTAGTCGGAAGTTCGGATTCGCGCCTCAGGCTTTGATGATGTTTATCAATGTGCACGGTTTTGATTCAGCGATTGCTGCCTTCACCGCTATCTGCAAAAATACAAGAGTCGACCGAACCTGAAGGGTACTAATCTGGCTTTGTCTTACGATCCTATACTATCCGTCAATCGGCAGCCGTTACAGTTGATGCAGCTGCCAAGTCATGGTTCTGAGGCAAGCTTGGGTACGAAGGTTAAGCTGACTGATCGCTTCATCGCATAACAGGATCTGCCGGTGTCTACGACATGAATGTATATATCCAGGAATGCTTATTCGTGCCCATAACCTCCGACCCTCTCTCCAACGAATGGCCATAATATGGACAGACCTGCTTGCAGTCCCTAACCGTAAAAATACTGTTAGTCAGGGAGGTTTCTGCATCGCTTCCCAAGGCTCGGGATGGGGAGCAGCGCGATCGGCGCGACTACGCGGACAACCGCGAGTACGGTGAGGGCCGGGACCGAGATCGAGGTGATCGAGACCGGGACAGAGAGCAGAATCGTGGCCGGGACCAGCGTGACCGCGAAGACAAGCGGGATCGTGACCGAGACCGGGACCGGGATAACCGGGACCGGCGAGACAAGGACCGACGAGAGCGTCGGGACAGTCGCGACAATCGCTCTGGCCGAGACGGTCGGAGGTCGCGCTCGCGCGGCCGTCGTGCCTCGGCCTAGATTCACGCATAGCTCAGCGCATCTCGTGCACCACCTGATGCTCTGAGGTTACCTGCTCTTGGCTTATTTGCATCACTTGACTTAACTCGTCGGCCGTTTGGGTTCCGAAGTTCTGCTGCTGTCTGGGTTAACATGACAATCGGCAGTCCCAGCATATCCTGTTCCGCAGACAATGGTTGCTTTGTCTTGCGTGTCAATGTTACAATCTGAAGTGGAGGTATCAAGCCTATATTCACCAGATCCGAAATCCTTGAGCCGTTTGTGGCGTCAGAAAACATTCCCTGTGCTTTTTTGAGGTGCAGCGGACGGAGAGGCAGATGGTCGCCAGGCGGTCCAAGATGCTTTGGGGAGTTGTGGTGCTTTTCCTTGGTAGATGTGAGAGGTGTGTCTTGAATTATGCGTGAGGAGGTTGCCATAGATAGAACTTCTTCATAAAAGGCACGGCAAGGCACGGCATTGGAAGATTCTGATCGTGCTGCAATCATGGAGCATGCTTCACACAGGCAAGGACGCGCTTGAAACATGCATTCTCAGAAAGCTAGGCCGGTAAGATTCCGCGGAGCTTTGTGCTGGACTCTGCGCGTAGGAACCTTATCTAAGTGGGTGCACTGGTTGGCAACACCCATGGCCTTTGACCAGTAATCGTGGGGTGCCAAAAATCTCTGAATCCTGATCTGAGAGCGGGCAGGAGGACTGGCAATGGCGTGAGAAGCGAATCTCGGCTATCTTGGCTTGCGGAGCTTTGCTGCTTTCCGAACTCGACCTTACGTCACAAAAAAGGAGTACAAGGACCCCTCCCCTATCCTCCCCTACTGACAGCTCGTCGAAAAGAGGTTTTGCCAATTAATGCTACGGTTGGTTGTCAGCACACACCGAAACCCTCTTTTGTAACCTGAACTGTAATTAGCCCTCGAAGCTTCGACAGGGGGGGGGGGGGGGGGGGGNNGGGATGCATCAGTCGAAGAATCCAAGTGGGAATTGGTGTAGGTCATATTAGGGCCTTATTGATTAGGGTTTAGAATTGTTTGCGCTACCGTTTTGGGGCCCCTGATCCTTCAACTGCATACGAAGCGTGGGTCGAAGGATCTGAGTACCCGTCTAGTCTCCCGAGGTTTTGCGTGAGCAGAACGCATGCGTATTCTGATGTTGTGTTTGCGAGCTGAGAGGGTTGGAGCCCCTGGATTGTCCATGACACATTTCCCGGCGCCCAAGGAATCGTAAATCTCGAAGGACTGATACTCAGACATTCACATCAACCAGGCAGAGACGAAACACACCAACAGCGGCATTGCGCAACAATGGGCTCCTTCTGGGGTCGGAAAAATGCTTCCCGTAGTAACAACACAGTTGCCAGAAGTGGTATACGCACCGGCTAGACAAGCACTTTGCGCTGAAATTCCCACAAGCCTGTGGAAAATCCAGGCGCAGATGACAATGGCAGCTGGAACAACTCGGCTGAGCAGGCATGGAAAGCTGTGCAGTCGGCTGGGCTAACAGCTAACAGGACCCGCCCTTTGAAGACTCATGTTCCTGAACCATCACTGTCGCTTTTTTCGGTTCAGTGACGAGGGAATGAGTTCTGCTGTTCGTTCTGGCCCTCATCGATGCGCAGTTGCTTCAAGTCGTGCATGTCTCTACGCCGACTCATGCTTTAACACAACACTCATGCTTCTGGAGTGCCACCGTCGCAGGCGAGCAGCCGGGAAGGACGCTCCCAGGGTTCATGCTGGCAAGATTTACGATGGGCACCCGAAGCCTGCACAGCGTTGAGGGTTGAGGAAGTGGCGCGGCGAAGATGAGGTTGGAGTTCATGATTGACATGATTACATCGGCTTTGGGTTAGCTGGCCCCGCTAAATCGCACGAATGCGCAGCAAGCCCCAACTCTGCGATGTCTCTCATTGATGCTTGCTTACAGGCCCAGAGCTTCACAGGAAGCAAGCTCGACGATCTTGCATTCGGTCCTAGATGTCGATCGCTGAGACCTACGGAGATTGGGTGTAGGATTTTACAAGCTTCATATGACGTCGATTCTGTCTTCCAGGACAAGGCTGGCCCAATCAAAGGCGACGGCCTCGGACTACATATTTTTTTAGGCGAGACATGTGCTTGTATTTCTATACACGCAATGCCGGGCAATGAGGCACGAAATCTTAGCACTAGGTGGTGCCTTGAATGGCTTGCTGGTGAAGTCCAAAGCTGTGCTTCCTCGGAAGCAAGCCGTCCAAAAGGTTGGAGCGCTGATGCTTTTTGAGTACATTCTGCCAAACTAGTGCTGCCCGTATGGTTTCCAAGGGTCCGCGTAAGTTTATACGAGGGCTCGAACTGGTCGGGGCTGCTTTGGGAAGGTCCTGTGCCCTGGGAGCACTGAGCGCATCAGGTCCGAAACTTGGGGCCAGGAAGAGGCCTGGAACCAAAAGAGCCTTGGCAAAGTGTTGTGCGCTTGACTTGAGGCTCCTCTAAACTGTTTCTGTGTCGTTTTGAGGTTTGGGGTTAGGGTTGCCTAGGGTTCAATGTGGGCTAAGACACTTTGGAATTTAGTATTGGCATGAAGAGGGTAGAACCGGCTCGTTCCATCAACTCCCTTCCTGCAGTCAGCCTCGTTCCAAGCGAGTTTGTAATTGGCACTGGTGTTTTCCCTGCTTGGCCGTCTTATTAAAACCCTGTCACCCAGGAGTTGCACATGGTACGCCCAAAACGCTGGTCAGAACTTAAATCGTGGAGAGTGTTCCTTGCGATGTTTGCCTGGCTTGAAGTTCCAAAAGAGCCCTTCCAGAGTAACGTCATGGTTCAAATGGCGATGTGAACCGATGTTCAGTATTGGGATCCTGACCTGGATACCATGAGTGTGTTTTCTAGACGCGGGGTACGGAAGCCTGCACATATATATATATATATATATACAGATATAGATATAGATACAGATATAGGCACATATATGTATATATATATATAGACTCACTATATAGACGGATAGACAGATCACACGTGGACATGCGTTTCGCGATCACAGCTATTTCTGCACACTACGTGGTTGTAAGTTCTGTTCCTACATGCAGGCTTGGCCGCACCTTTGGCCCAAGGGGACATCACCCCCCGCTCGCCTTTGTTGTCTGATCGCTGGGGCTTAGGTAAGCTTATTACTTATAACTTATAAGGGGGATTATAAATATTCATTTGGAGCATACATACATAGATCCATACAAACAGAAAGATGAGATAGACAGCAAGAGAAGCCATGCAGGAGGTCCAGTCCAGTCCCTTTACTTGGGATTTGCAGTCCGCATCGTCTTTGGAGGACAAACAGTCACGACAAACTCCCTCGAAACCAGTTCTAGACAAGGAAATCTCACAGGCACCACATGTCTCCACATTCTTGAGAGCAAGCCAGTGTGAAATATTTAATCATCCCTCCAAAACCCAACATCGCCATGCTCACTTCAACACTGCCCAGGCCTCGACAACCCCTTGCCAGACAGACCCCCTCGCCATGGGAAATGGCGCTCCGCCGTTGTGCCGCGATGGGTGGCGCTGCGACTCGCGTGCCTTCCAGGCACACATGTGTGTCGCATATGAATGTGAATCGGGACGTCGAAGCATTGTATGCCGACGCGGCTCCGATAGATGACGCTTCTCAGGAAATCTAATGAACTCCAGTCGTTGCTGCGAGTTCCTGCTGCCATCTCCCTTTTCTTTGATCCATGGTCCTGAGTCTTTCAGCTACACTGCCTCCAAGTGAGCCTGGATTAGCTAGAACTCAAGCAATGCCTCTTGATTCTCTATTGGTCGATGTCTGGACAAGTTGGACGATGTTGCTTGCCCTGTATGGTGAATCCCGCCTATACCCACGATGTTCGGCAAAGGAGCTCATAGCACCAAAGATTTCGTAGTCTTGAGCAGACTGAGGGCAGAGCGGCACGTAGCGGCTAACTCAATGCTAAGCACACCCCCACATTCTCACCAGCCGCGTGCTGCACAGGGTGGCTATTCCGTGGCGCCGTGTTCCAAGCCGCCCCGCCTTGTTTTCCACGATGTTTTCAGTCATTACTTGAGATTGGGGTATGCCGGTTGGAGAGGTTTCGACGGTACCCTGTTTTGTCGCAACGCAATTTCGAGTCCACAGTTCGGACCGTACACAGACCTACCTGTATGAACATGTTTGCGGTCTCATGCTGCCGTGGTTCCATCCTGCATAGTGTGCGGTCCATCAAGGGCATGGTAAATTCGTAAGACTAGCGCACCAGTCTCATACGCTGAGCCAGGCTCTGGCGAGGGTCCGGACAAGAACGTACTTATGCACAAACATAAGTGGTCGCGGCCACGAAGAGCATAATTGTCGTAATCATCGTGGTGCGTCGGAGTTCTACGCGGTACTGTAATGTCTATAGTGATTTCGAAGTGAGCCGAAGACCCAACACAGACATGATGGTTTGCAAGGCCTCAAAGTGACATGGAAGTCGGCACTAGGCGCATGTGTCTTTTCAGACTTTGCCTAGGTCTAGCTTGTATCTGAGACTTGCAATCTCACAGCTACAGGGACCTCTCAGGTGACCAAGTTCAGCCTGCACTTCCCAAATTCCAAAACTCTCGAAGCCGCATACCTTCGACTGTCTGGGAAAATCCCTGAGTTCGTGCCAAACAGAATGTCTAGGCCGTCGGAGAACCTTGACAACCAGCACTTGAACGCCTCTTGTGTTTTGGCCTGGTTGCATGGCCTGATTTAGCATGAGAAAGTGGACGGGAGCTTAGAAGAAATCTTAGGGCCATGAGCCGGGAATATGATGTATTCCGCCGCGGCGCATGGTTTCTTTCGATGAACGTCCTTCCTCAGGCAGTCTGTGCATGCAGCAGAGTCTGTTTGGGGGTAGATTTTGGAAGCTGTCCTTGACAAGCACGGCTAGAGCTGAGGTGTGCCGACATGTCATATTGTCATGGGAAAAGCAGCATCACACAAGGTTCCATATCTGAGGATCTTTCGTTGCAACAACCCTGCAACTGCAAACCTTGACGAAGTCACCCAATCCCCGACGCATGGCATTCCGCATTCTTCGCTGGCGCCATGGAATGCCTGTCTCCTTCCGTGTCGGTGCATATATGTTTAGCCGTTGTGACAGGCACCATGCACTAGCCTCAGAGACCCATGTCCATGGTCTCCTGTTGGCCGAGGGGCTTGGAACCCGGCACTCACGAGGAGATCAGCGCAGGCACCTGGAAAGTCCTCGGGGAAATGGGAGAACCCCGAAGCTTTGATCATCAATCTCTGGTTCCAAGCTCTGGACTCGGAAGTCGGAAGAGCAAGACTGGCCACAGTTACCAGTCCAGCTACCTACCATTTCACTGGAGTCAATTGTAGATTTAATCTTGATGCGGTCAGATCGCTACATCACATACTACTAAGAAAGCACACCGTGTGGGTAACAGTGGCCTGCCTGTCGCCCTCTAGATGCAGGGTGTTTGTCTTGATATACGTGTTGTTTCCTCGAAGGGTGGCCTGAATAAGCCTGTAAAGTCAGTACTCATTGCGAAACAGTCGTCTTAGGACTCTGATCTCCGCCAGACTGCCCTAACCCGAGGCCCAAGTTGGAATCTCCTGCACGTCAGGGTTGAGGTCTGCGAGCTTTGGGGTTAGCTTGAGTTTGAAAGACGACTGCATTGAAAAAGGCTGGCTGAAAACACGATAAATTGTAGAGGACGGCTGAAGCATGTTGAAGCCGTATATAACGTTGACGCCGCATTTTCGGGTGGCTTGGGGTAGTGTGCTGTTTGTGACGTGGGCGGCGATACAAAAATTCAGCTCACCCGGCAAACCTGCACTTGCGGCTTACTGATCACCCCTCGTTGCTTTGTTATTTCTTTTTAGAAACGATCCTAGTAGACCCCGTCGTACAGCTCAGGGTCGAGCACAGCCCATGTTCGATCTTTTGTCAAGTCATGGTAACTTCCGTCGGTTTCCTTGCAGCCGACGGTCATTCACTGGTCCCGTTTGATGCAGGTCAGCTGGAAGCACTCCACAAAGAGGTTCTAAAACATTTGACACCCGGCATCTGAGTATCAAGGTATTGGTTGTCCTTCCGCTGCCCTTCAAGCGCTCACTTTTCTTAAAGGGGTTCGTCGGTAGGGGTGAGATCGCAATTCCGTGATTGTCCAGTCAGGAGAATTCCACCAGCATGTCACGGGTTGTTTGGAGCTTTCTCGAAGGCTTCCTCTTACAGGTGTCGCTGTCGTTTCTTGCAGGTTCCGCGCAGGAGTGTCTAGGTCCAAGTATTGGTTACTTGTTTTCACATGTCTTTCGCAGGAGTCTCGCGGGAGTCTCACTAGCTTTTTGACAAGTCTGTCCCGCATCTCTTGCAGATTTGAAAGGTTTCTCAGAGGTTTTGCACCGGAATGGTGTAGATGATGATGACGACGACAAGGGAGGTTTGGAGTTTGAACGAGCCTTTGGTTTTGCCAATGTGGCTTCTTTCGTCATCACACCGTAACTTCGAAGACAGGCACGTTTTGCAACTTGCAGTGCTTTTCTGTCCCGCGCTCGCCGCAGTGCGTGTAAACAAATTAACAAAGCGTTCGATTCTGGGTTAGTGAACTTTTCGTGCCCCAACCAATCTCAGAAGGTGTCGATCTCACATGCTTCAGCAGCGAGTGGATTGTTAGGGTCTTCGAACCCCCACCCCCCTAGCCGGCATACGTCCAACTTGCAACCCAGCACACTTCTACATTCCCTCGAATGTCCCGGTCATCTCAAACGACGCACTTTGCAGAGAGCGGCCAAAACAACGACACGGTAACATCATGCAGATCCAGAAGCTTGTTGGATCCACTGCTCCACAAACGTTGCTGGCCCAGGAATTTCTTTGGTGCGGAGTCAGTCGCAGAAGATGCCACCTGTGGGTTTCTCGACCAAAAGCCATAGGATTTGACTAGCATCACGGTATCATTATTATACCAAAAAATATAATACAGTATGATATGTATATACATATACATACATATATACATGCATGTATAAGCAGCTATACTGCTGTCTGGAGCCGCCTTCATCTCGTTTAAATTGTCCGCCCTGAAGCCGCAAGATACGAGTCTTCAGGTTTGCCATTGCACACCCACACAGCCATACCACACACACATACACACACTCACAAGCGCATGCAGATATGCGTATGAAACTGTATACGGCCAGCCAGCCAGCTAGCCAGCCAGGCCTGCAGGCAGGCAGGCAGGCAGGCAGAGAGGGGCGCAAACGGCCATGTGCATTCCGAAGATGTCGGCGAGAGGGGGAGTCCCTAGTAAAACAACTCGAGGAGCCCTCAGTGCTACTCAGCGGCCTCAACCCTAGCAGAACAGCTTGCGAGACAGCAAAAAGGTTGTAAATGCAAGATGTACCTAGCAAAGCTTGGAGAGGCATCCAGGCCGTGCTATTATCATCGAAGGCTCGTCGTCCAGCACTCTTCCACCGGGGCCGACTCCCTAGTGCGGATGGCGCAGCTCCTGTGCAGGCTCGGCGCGGGCTTGAAATCTCTTGCTCCTTGCAGACTTTTGATACAGTGCTTTTTTTTTTATCACACTTTCGCCTACCATACAGGTGTGGCTCTTTGTTGAAGGTTGCTTTATGCCGCCCATCGGTTATGGCAGCCGGTACAACGAAGAAAGTTGTTAAGTTCTACTTCACCATACAGTGCCAACCGCTGCAGGTGGGGTCTGTCGCAGTCTCCACGGGTGGACCTGACCGTAGGCCATCGGGCACCACCTTTCTGGTACATGCGTGCACCTCCTTGAGTTTGAGGGTCAGGGGTAGAGGGGGAGGTGTACTGGTCGACGGTTTTCGGATTGGAGCTTCCGGCATCAGTGTCGGTAAGGCTTCTCGGAGCGGAGTTTCAGTGTCTACGCAGCTTCATTTTAAGACTGCTGGTGGTCATCTGCGGGGAAAGTAGCACAAGCCGCTCCGGCTTCACAGGCCGTTCTCTGGTACCCCGAACGTTGGTTTTGTCGTGTCTTGTTAGGCAGATTTCCAAATTTGGTGTTCCATGGTGCTTGCTTCACATTGTTTGTGGGCGAGGCAATGAATGCCTGGGCCTAGCCTCTATTGCCGGTCTTGGGCACTTCGCACCCACTAGTGGAAGGCCAACAACATATCCTGAGGTTGGGATGGAAGTGGCCTGCCTCCTTCTCCAAACCAAACAGTTGGCCCGCACATGCAAGGGGGGCCCCCCGCTGCCACTGTTGAAGACTCTTTAGACCAGCAGCTGGGCCTTCCTGAGCTGCCTGCACATGAACGACGAAGCAGCGGCAGATGAAGAAAACTAACACAGACAGACACCAACAACCTTTGCAGATGAGGCGCACGTATCCAACTCTGCGCAGGTCTCGACTTTGGCAAAGTTTCCTTCTTGAAGCTTCCGTCGGACAGGCTCGCACGTGCAGCACGAGAAACCAGGACATGGTCAAACCCTGACTTGTTCTGCAATCCGACTGCCACATACCCGCTGACTCTTGTGATCTCCGTAAAGCCGCGCAGTGCCATAAGAAAGCGCGACACCCACCATGGACGATGGGAGTTCTCGAGGCAAAGATCATCCTGCTACGGCCCTGCAGTTGCGGGGGCAAGGAAAATGGTCAGCAACTCAAGGTGGGATGGGTTGGCTTGTGCTTTCGATGGCTGGACCCAAGATTACCGGCTAAGGGCTTGAATTTCAGTGAGGTCTTTAGACGCTTGAGGGGTTTTGCTGCCAGGATTCGAAAGGGTGGGAGACCGTTTTGTGGCTTCTGGGTCGGGTCCTCCCCGGCTTTGAAGCATCTGGCCGCAGGAGCCTAGGGAAAAGCACGCCTTGGCGTCATATCCACAACGTGTACCGGAAAAGCCCCTCAGAGGCCCTAAGCATCTATGCCCTATAAGCAACGAGTTCTTGGTTTCAGCCTTCTTGGAGCCAGGCGTCAGGGCTTCGTGCACCTCACAGCCGAAGTGTGGGAGCAGCATCCTGGCATTGGATGGAGCTTTGTCGTGTTTGGCCTTCGTCAATGATGCGATTCGAATGGCTATACCCCACAATAGCAACAGTTTTCACGGAACTCCAGTGGGTGTGAACTCTTGTGCCAGCGATTCCAGCTTGGGCTGCGGACCCATGCATGGATCATTAGAGCATTGTGCCCGACCCTCGGCCCCACACGTTGCCCACACGCTGCAGGCTCTCCGCACTTCGGTTCCTGCCGATGATAGTGAGCTACCTGCCAGCAAGATGCGGGCTTCGGATGTGGATTGTGGCTGTCAGGTCGGTGTACTCCGGGTTCCTTAATGCATAGCTCAGGGAGACAAGGGGCTTCTCGAGGACACTCACCCTGACGGGATCCCCACTGTGTTGCTTTTTCTTTGTAGCACTTCTCCAGGGCATGTAAGGTTAATCTTGTTTGTTGGAGCATATGGTATCAGTCAGGTTCGCATAAAAGCAGGATAGAACGCAGACGGCAATATGTCCGGCCCTTTCGCGGCCGGGAGAAAGTAGGAGGAACAAGGTTAGTCAGAAGCTGTTTAACTGCTGCACACGACTCATCTTGCACCTGCCCAGGTACTGGCCAGGGGTCCTACTACCTCGATCCTTTTCGACACTCGGACGAGGGCAGTCGCGTGGTTGGGTGGACACACTACGTACCTAATCAACCAAACTCTGCCCCCGCGCGACGAATGGTTGGTCAGCGCCCATCTGCGGTGTGTTCCGGTTCTTGGCATTCGTCTGGTTTTCAAACCGCAGGATGACGACCTGGAGGCCAAAGCAGCCTCAAGTCCCAAAATCCAGGCAAAACCGAAGCTTCACGCTGAGCTTAGGAGAAGTGTGGGATGCTGAGCTCCAGGTAGAGCATCTGAAGTCCGATCCTCTGATGAGTGGCCTGGGCAGCATAGGTAGGTCAGGGTACAGAATTTTGAGTAGAAAGTTGATGTATGAAGAGGGGGTACATTGGATGCTCAACTTCCGTTCCGCCGAACACGTGCCCGATATCTCCGGGCCAACTTGGCCTCAAGCTCTGAACATGGCTCGAAGCATCGGAGGTGATCAGGCGATACATACACCTCCCCTATCCGCAGCGACATGTTTCTTGCAAACCCGATGCGGAATGACCGTATGTAGCTAATTGTTAGCTATGTATATTTGTGCTTGCTAGCGCGGATCACCCATCTTTCACCCCACGACTGGCTGGCGGCTGTTTGCTTCGCAAAGTATCAAGAAATTCTAACCCCCACCCCTCACTACCCTGCAGCCCCAAAATGCAAAATGATGATCAGAGCCATCACGGCCACTACATTAATTACCATCTACACCAACGTAACATCTTCTTCATCATCATCATTGGAATCCCCACCATCACCATCGTCCTCTTTATCGCCGTTTTCGCAAAAGACGTCCACGTAACGCATACGGGCACTGCGTGTAGCTGGTTCAAAGTTCGAACCTCTTGGTTTGCTGCTTTACCCTGATCTGCACATCTGACCTTTGCTCACTGAGGCAGCATGCCACGGCAGGCGACTGAAGAGAATCTGCGGCTGAAGAACATGCCTTTTGAAAGATTTCAGGACCGGCAGTTTGGGTGGGGGTCGTGCCGGGTTTCGGTCGGGCTTCTGGCTGTTCCTTGGTTGGATGTTGGGGTGAACGAGCTGTGACTTATCCGCACCTGAAGCTTCCGTTTGACATCCAGGGTTTGCCATAATCAGCAAGGGGATCATGAAAGGCCTGACTGAGCGCCGGAAGCTGCAGACCTTCCTTGTCGGCCTCGAGTAACCAACATGCGCATGACCTCTCCAAAGCCCTCCACAAATCAGAGTCCTTGCATCAGGACCTTTTGCAGACCCACCGGGTAGATCTCAGCAAATTTGGCAAGGGCAATGCGAAGACGCCCCTTGAACAAGCTTGGCCGCGCTGTAGTTTGGTTGCTAGAACTTTGAGGGAACTGCTGCTGTGGTTCAGGCTTTAGGGTGGCTCCTTGGCGTGCATTCCTGGTTAACGGCGTCAGGGTGGCTCCTTATTACTTACAGGTTGTGGGTTTACTGGGCAGTGCCTGTGTTCAGATATAGCTTAAAATGCTGCCGGTTTGAGCCAAGGGTTGGAGCATTTAGGCATTGTTGTTCTGTGCATGCGGCGATCGCTTAGCATAGCATGGCCCAGTGGCCGCAGGAGATGCCACAACACGACCCCCAACCGATATGACTCATTCGAACACCAAATACGAACAACCTTCCATATCCATCGGTTCTTGAAGGTTGCAGCAGTTCTACGACTCTGTCGTCCGAGACGAAAAGTGCTACCTGCAAGTGGAGGAGAGACGGCCAGCGGCTAGTACGGCCTCTGCCGCTGATTCCGTAGCCCACTATCCGAGCCTCAAGAACCTTATGGACAAACTGGAAAGCAGGAGCAACAGCAACAGCGAACAACAACTGCAACAGCAGACACGAGCAGCGAAGATGACAGCAATGACAACCGGCGACAGCAGCAGCGACATCAACGACGTCAACACCAATGATGTTAGCAGTATGGTCTACCGGGCTGTGGCAGGTGTCGCCTTTGGTTGGATGGGGCTCCATGTGTTTGTTCGTTCCTTGTTCTTCTTATCCATATTGCTGCTCGTGGTTGCTGTGGTGGTGGATGCTACCGGCTACTCAAGAGAGTCGTGTGAGAACGGAAAGCAACAGCTAAACACCACACACACCTACAGATTCTTGGGGCAAGTGTGAAGGCAAGATAAGCCATGATCATGATCTTCTGTCGGTTGACCCTGATGGCAAAGCTTTGCCTTTTTAGATCGTTTGCCGGAGATCCTGTTTCAGGCTTCCTTCCCCTGGTAGATCCTGGTAGTGAGGCTTCGTCCAGATGGCGATGCAGCAGCAGGGCAAACATTGCTCAAGAGCCTTGTTTTTTTTTTCAATTTGTTCGTTACTTGCAGGATGGGCGGCTGCTTCGATTTGTGGAGCTCGTCCGCCGCTTTTCTGAAAGGGTTGGGTGGTTTTGTTTCTCCAGAATGTGGTCTTTATTTCATGATTCAGTTCAAACATCAGGCATAGCACCTTCGAAGCTGCCGAGCCGAGAGACATCCAATGTAAGGGCATGGGCACTTTCGGAAGCCGTGTTTCCATGATGCTAAGTGCGATATAAGATAAGACATTCTGTGCTCTGTTTCTTCCAGCAGGCATCAACACCTGAGTCAGGGTTCACTTGGATGCGGCATGTGCATGCGCGATAGAGTTTCGCATTCATGAGTGCCAGGCTATGACTTGATGTCGAGCTTGGAGCGTAGGAGTTACGACTCCCAAATCAAAGATGCCGATGTGGCTGTACACTGTCAGTTCAAGAGAATGCTTGGCAAAGACGTGTGTTCAGCAAGTCTGTTCCTCGAGCACAGCACTAGGCAAGACCCCTCTGAAATACATAAGCCTGCAAAGGTCGCTCGGCATCTCGATGTCCTGCGATGACATGCAAGCCTTTAAACCCTTGAATCCATGCATTGTGTTCCCACCTTGTTTTGGAATGAGGCATATCACTCCGCTTTCGGGACACGAATGGCCGCATTCGCGAATTGCGAATCAAGAGCCAGCGGAATGCGTCGGGCTACTTGCAACGAGCTTAGGCTTGAGAGTTTCTGGAAACATCAGCCTGACTTATTGCCTGTAGCCTCCAGCTGCTTAAAAGGTCACTGTTGCCTCCAAGAGGAACCACAGAGGTTCCGACGGGGCTGAGCAATGTGGTCTAATTAGAGTCTAAAATCGATTTAGAATCGATCAATGATTTGTATCATCCCTGCAGTTTTTCCGCCCCCCCCCCCCCCCCCCACAGATCCGATAGGTCTTGGATAAGACTTCACTCTTGACTGTCACCTGCAACCAGAGTTGTAGATAGAGTTCAGCTTGGAGATGATGTCATGACCCGTTGGCTCAGGTTCCTGTAGAGAAGCTTGGACGCACTGGTTGTCCCCAGGTGCATCATATGGCTTTCAATTTGTCAGCCTGGTTTTGTGCTACGCCTGTTCCTGCTAGGTTTTTCATATTTTCAATGCAGACTGAAACTGCTGGGAAGACAAGAAGCAGTCAGTCGGTTATGAATGAGTCGGTGGGGCAGAGGGGAGGGAGGAGCTGGGGGAAGGCGCCTGTGAGATTGGAACAGAAAAAAGACAAGGCCAAAGGATTTTTCGGGACGTTGGGACGCTAGAAACGGAGTTCCTGCAAGTAACGAGTAATGAGGGGACAAGTTTGGGGTGGCTTTGGGGGGCTTGACTCCCACCGAGGAAAGAAACCAGCCGCTAGCAATGGTCGCGGCCTAAGACTGGCCAAGATACTTGCGCCAACCTGTGCCGGTCAGGTTGACATGCTTGCGGGATTTTCTTGAATGTTCGCGACAACCAGGTCTTACGCATTGGCGAGCAAGGTCGTTGGCGGGACAGGGTGTGCGAAAGCCGTGAGAGACATGAGCCAGCCCAACACATGAACCGAAACCGCACCCACCAGCCAGGAGTCAGTTGTATATCACCACCTCCTAATCCCAAGGTTGATAGAAAGCTTGAAACCAAGCCCGGCACAGCCATGCGCAAGAATGGACCCTAAACTCCTTGCAGGAAGCCATAGAAGAGTGCTTCGAATCGAAGCTGAGCCTCAGCAGTGAGGTCGGCGGCCTGCAAAATTGCGGATTCTGTATCGCATTTTTGAAGTTTGTTTTGGGGATTCTTGCGCTCTTGCTGCTTTTCAAACGTTGTTAGGAGCCCCGAGGAGCCGTTCTTGTCGGATTAAAGCAGACTCTTGCCAGTGATGATGGGTGGATTGAAGGTACGACAAAACGATTCCATACAGAATTTTTAGAGATACGACACGCCGAAGTACACTTCTTTGTGCCCCAGAAAATCATCTGCGAAAGCCCAGATACATGCACTTTCCAAGTGTCGGTCTCCCGTGATTTGGGTTTGGGCTTCCATGCCGCCCATACGCAACGTCGCTGTGGTCGAGGTTTTCGTGGACAGAAAGTGTAGGGCGTAGGGGCCTCCGGAAGGCTTCCGCTTGTCGGGTTGATTTTCCTACCGTGGCCCGGTTGAGATCCTCCTACTTCGTCTGCGGGATGCAGGGAATTTGCTCCCATCTGGTGGTAACATTCATACGATTCAAAGTCTGTGCTTGGATGCAAGAGATCGCAACAGCATCCATGCATCCATGTCTGAACGGTTGATGATGCACGTGCGGTAGCATAGCATGCATGCCGTGCTCTGTTTTAGCGGTGTGGCAGTGTCAGACTTAGCCCATCTCTGAACGCATCGAAAGTGCGCAGCGGCTTTCTTTTTCAACCACATTTTAAAATTTAGCCTGAACCGCCGCTTAGCAGGACATTCTCAGGAGACCCAAGGCTTGGCAAGTACTTAGCAAGCCCTTGATGAGCTAGCGCTTCGTAAGAGTTTATATATCTCCCGGCGAGGATTAAGTGCTTAGGCAGTCTTTGCCAAGAGTCAGAATTTTACTAAGTGCTTGCTGAGGCCTTTGGTCTCGTGGATGCGGGGGGGGGGGGGGGGGGGGTGTCGAGGGAGTGCGGTTTCGGATTGGATGATTACGTCCTGATGACAGAACCCCGTGGGGGTTCTATTATTGAAGCGGCACAATCTAGCACTGAATGCGTAAGACTGCGCAGCTCTGAGCTCTACACGATGCCAGGTTCAAAGAAGTTGTTTCACCGTTTCCACGGACAACTACTCCGTGGAAGAGAGCCTAGGTCCTTTATATGGATATGCTTTTTGTTTGTGGATTCATGCTCTCCGAAATGGAAGCCACGCCCATCTCATGCACCATGGGATCAACCGAGTCGACTGGGCCCAGGAACACCGCGGAGTCTGACACGGTTCCCGGGATTTTCAGCAAGTATAAGGCGCGCCAAAGATTCCGTCAGGGCGGCTCGGGGCGTGACACAAAAGTGCACGTGCCTAGTCCCGTGTGAGGACATGTTCCGTTTATGCAAGCATGAACTCGCAGGTGCTGTTGCAGATTCTATCAAGACAGAGATGCAAGTTGAAGCAGCATGCCGTAGCTGCCTCTTCACCTGCAGGCTCACAGCATCGTTGTCAGCGTCAAGGACTGTCATCGGGTTAGGGCCGGCATGGGGTGGTAAAGCCTGAGACGAGCTCTAAGACTTTCGGAGCCGTAAACTGCAGTTATGAATTCAATGAAATCCTCTGATGCTGAGGGTTTGTGCAGTCCCAGTTGCTCGAGCTTAAGAGATAGCCAGAGAAAACTATAAAACCTGCCGCAAGCCTGGGGCCGACCTGAAGTCCAGTCCCGACAGGATCGGACGCGTGAGGAGCTGAAAAAGATCGGTTTGCCAAGCGGCGCGGATTTCAGCACAGAGAACGGTAGGTGCCTGGGCAGCAAATGCCCTGTGACTTCAGTCTGCCTCAACCCTCAGCCCGGAGGCATTGGAAGTCAAGCCCATCTGATGATCTTGGATGTATGAAGATGTATGAAGCATTCATTGTATTACCAACGGAAGCATGAGGTCGCGGTACGGTTGTGTGGATGGTGGCGCAATGAATTGATACGCAACCAACCCCACACAAACGGTCAAGGCCAAAGACATCATCAGGCCTCATTCCTGAGATGAAATGCCCGGCAGCTCAGGCGGAATTGGGCCTGGGTCCCTGTTGCTAACGACAACAAGGACCATCGGCAAGGTCATAGTTGTCAGGGGCCTCGATCCCTTACCTTTTCTTGCGTTATCAGGTTTCAGCAGACTCTCCTTTGGATGTTGCAGGCCAATGTGGGGCGTCGCAGAGCCTGCGGGATATCATGAGTTGTCGATTGCTGCTAGTAATCAGCAAGTGTGCCACTGTGAGTAGCAGCTGATGTGAACTTGTAAACATTGACTCCAACCCTCAGAAAAGCCGAAACCTGCATCGCCAAGCTTGCTTCAGGAATGCATGATGAGCACACTGTTCGGCTGAAGGTTTTTTTAACATAGATCCGACTTGGGCCTCAAGAACAAGCACCCGCTGTGAGGAAGATGAGTTGATGAATTTGCTTCAGAAGTACGCCATTGACGTCGCAGAGCGCCCGGGCCAAATTACAGGTGCAGGTTTGAGGTCTAGGTTTGAGGCTGCTGGACTAGGAGCGACTTGCTTCGGAAGTTGATCGTGTTAGTTAGGGTATGCCGTCACACTGAGGGTGTGACGAATATTGCTTGAGCTTTTCGGCTTCAAACTTAAAGTTGCGGATCCAATGACTGAGATGTGTGTCCCAGTCGCACTTGCAGCAGAGGTTTTCGTGGCAGAGCTTCGCCGAACTTTACGACGAGGTTGGACTGCGGGTGGGGTTGCGAGCAGAACCCCCGTGCGCCCTCAAGCCTACCCCATTCGTGCCACCAACATTTCTGTGCAGATTTCCAGACAAGGCGTTTGCGAGAGGCAAGAGATGTCTCGGGCCTTCGGAGAAAAGCACTGCAGCTCGAGCCTTTTGCACCTTCAGCGGCTGGGGCTAGGTACGATCAGCGCATATTGCTTCTGATCGGGCTCCAGGGCAGATTCAGTTTCCTTAGTCTCGACGAAGTAGAGGATGAGAGCATGACATAAATGTTGTTGTTTATGTGTTGGCGTATACATACCCAGTTGTACAGACCTGTAGATCCATGACTATCTCTATCTATCCCGCATCTGCGCACTGGACCTGCCAAAGCAAATCTGCATCTTGGGGTGCAAACTCGAGCTCTCTGAAACCGCTAAGCTCTCGAATCAGGATGCCGCTCAACTCCTTAGGTCTCCCATGCTCAAACATAACAAGCCTGTGGGCTCCCCAAACTCCTTCGAGTCGCGAGAGTCCAAATGTTAAACTACGGGCTTCAGGCAGGCCTCTCTGAAGCATCAGGTCTACACGAATCGACTCTCCGAGCTGCAGGAAGCGAACAACGAGCTTTTGAGGACTCACTCGACTTAGCATTATGGCTTAGTAGCTAAGTTCATTTACGAAAGCTTGAGGGCGCAAGGCTAATTTCCTGAGGCATGTCGTTCAGAATCGCGTAGGAAGCTTTGTCCAGAAGGCTTTAGCGCTTGTGACTGCTTGACGGTTCTAAGCTTCTGGGTTGAGAATACTCAACGTGGCTGCTAGGCTTGATTGAGAGCTTGGAGTTGCAAGTTGCAAACGTTTGCTCGGCCTTTTTTCAACTCGCCAAAAGGACAGTCCGAATCGTGAAGGTGTGGCTGTCGGCTGACATCTTGAGCTGCAGGCAGCTTGGCAAGCTATGCAAGTTCGCACTTGCCCCGCAAAGATGTAAGAAGCTTCTTTGTAAAACTGCTGGGCCTGTTCTGGGCATCCTTTTTTGACTTCATCCTATAAGTTGATGCTGAGGCATGTCCTGGTGATGAAGACGAAGCAACAGCGGCGCCGAACAGTGGAAGTTCCAGGATGTGCAGAAGCTGCACCTTCGCAGTTTTGCGTGGCTCTGTTCCGCTCTGCTCAGTTCATTCACATATGGCATACCAGGTGTGGCGAAGAACAACGCCTCCCCTCAAAATCACTGTTCTGCAAGGAGTTCGGGCCCTATCAATGCGAATGCGGGCTTCTCAGACATGGGACGATGCCGCCCGGGAGGCAGAGCCGGTTGAAACTCTTTCGTGTTTGGGGTTCAATGCTGCCTCGAAGTCTTGCGGGAAGCCAGAACAGCATAGCCTGACTTTCGTTCCGAATCTGAACTTTCGAGCTATGTCAAAGAGCGTTTCGACTTGCAAGGGCTTTGTTTGAATTCGTCTAGACGCAAAAGAGCCTGTCGTGTGCGAGAACCTTGGCAAAGTTGAGCGCGGATGTGTGTTCGTGAGGTTCCGGTGTAGAATCTTCACAGCACAGGGCGATTAACCCTAGGTCTCCTTCGTACTGACTGCTCTCCCACGGAAGTCTCACGCTGGGCCAGGATTCAAGTTTCACATGCCCCACGGTGTCGTTAGAGAAGCCGAAAGCCCATGACTTGTTGTGCTTTGGACAGGTGCTGTTCAGCAAGCTAGGCATCGAAGAGGCATCGCCTTTGCAGTGTTGCCAAGGGGCGGATAGTAGGTGTCGAGTCTTGGTGCTGCGAGCCCTTTTGAGAGTTGATGCGATTTCGTTTTCGTTTAGGGGGCCGAGCTCGGTGTAGCAACGGGGTTGATAGACGGCACGAAGCGTGAGCCCGGAGCTTCAACAGTTTTGGCCTCGCAGCTTCGACTCTTGCCGTTGAAGTCTACTGTAGGAACCTCCATGCACCGTCGCGCCGGAACTTGCTGAAACTGTGGTAGACATCCTTTTCGTGTCCGTCGAACGTTCCAAGCAAATGCATCGGTGATTGCATGATCAAGCATCAACCCAATCGACAAAGTGTATTCGACAGCTCGAGCAGGTTTGAGCCGGCATGGAGTGCTCACGTAGTCCCGCATGCCAAGTTCCTCGTCGTTCTACACTTTTCTTGATTCGTTTGGTCGAACCCGACCAAGAAGGTCCAAGAAATCCCCTGTCAGGAATGGATGCGGGAAGGTATGTCAGTGACACTGGCAGACCAGTTTCAGGAGGCCCTGCAGGGACCCTCTCAAAGCTGAAGCGGTGTTGAGTGCTGCGATATCACAGAGCCTACGATGGGCAAGTTCGGGGAGCAAGTTAACAGATCATTGCTTCTCGAGGTCTTAAGCCCAAAAATTACGAGCATTCAGGGTCTTTTCACGAGTCAGATGCTGGACTACGACACAAGTGTTTGTGTTGAGGGAGATTTCGGCAGAGACATGGGTATGAGCTCAAAGGACGACGAACCTTGAGGGTTTGAGGTCCCAGGTGGAGGCTGCACATACATTTACTACTTGAGGCTAGGAGTCCCAGCATGCAGCATGTCCGTT
This sequence comes from Symbiodinium sp. CCMP2456, assembly GCA_905221635.1. Classification (NCBI taxonomy): domain Eukaryota; class Dinophyceae; order Suessiales; family Symbiodiniaceae; genus Symbiodinium; species Symbiodinium sp. CCMP2456. Next base: position 91,244 of record CAJNDV010025335.1, on the reverse strand, counting down.
GCGGGGTAAGTCTTCGAAGGTTTACGGCAGGCTTTCGTTCCAGCTCTGCGCACACGTTTTGAGTTTGGATTTTCAGCTGATCTCCGCTGTTGACAGGTTGAGCTCTCACAGTCCTTCCCCGGCCTCAAGACGGTTTATGTCATCACGGAACCTCGGAGCCAGATATAAACAACCGGAGTCAGGAAGTTTGGGTACCCTTGGATTGCGGGCATCAATCAGGAGCAACCCATGAGGCTCATGAGCTGTGTAAGGTCCTATCTACACTTATACTGCTATGCTCTTAGCCTTGCAGTTTCGCGAAGTCTCTGCTGACCTCTCACATGATATTGCCCGTGGTTCTTCGACACGTCCGATGCCTTCTGCGGAAAGGCCTCTAGCAGAGTGATACACAGTGATTCAACTGCAGATCCTCCGAGCAGACATCACGTGTTGAGTAAGCTGGTTGCTGTATGGCAGTGGGATCAGGCACCGTTCGAATCAGGATGGGCTCTCTCAATGTCAGAAACCACCCGAGCCTTTACTCAGGAAATTCTCTGTGAAGTGCTCAACGCACACGACCCCAGATGGCAGCCACTTGGACTTGGACGGTCGCGGGAGCTGGAGAGGCTTCTGCATTCAGAGCCCAGCGCTGAGCAGCTTCAGGCAGAGCCACTATGCTAGATTCTTTCCGATTGCTCTCAAACCCTGTTTGGCATGGGATTGATAATGGATAGGTGCGAAACCGAAGCCAGCAAAAAAGAAAGCATCGAAGGATCATCGGCTTGCCCGGCGGTGTGGACTTCACCTTCGCTCGGCAGCGCCCGGTGGGGCAGTCGGGGGATATCGACACCGCAACTCGACCCGGACCCGGGAATAAATGCGGCTGCACACTGCAAGTGATTCAACGATGAGGAGGCTGGTATAATGGTATAATGCTTGCAAACCTGCTGGCTTGCTGTGTTTTTGGCCTAGACACATTTGCGTTCGTGTGTAAGCAAGAAGTTTGCGAGTTGTTGTTTGTTTCTGTCCTGTCCACTCAGGTGATTATCCGATGGGGCTGGACGAATGCTCACGACGTGGAGTATCAGCCGCCCTGCTTGTTTTCGGCTGGTCAAAGCTGCAGACCCGGCTCTTCTGAATCCTAGCGCTCTCTGAGCAGCTTCAAGCCTCTTCCATAAGCTCTGAAACACGGGGACATCTTGCAATCGAGGGGGAGGAGCTGTTGTCACTGTTGTGCGGGCTCGGCCGAATGTTCGCTTTTATTTTTAGTCCTCGAGGTTTGGCATGGAGGGGTTGTTGTGTAGAGGTTTGGAGTCTGAAGGCTTGGGTCTCAAGCATCTCAAGCCCGATGACATGGGTTTGTGCCACTTGATTCATCCGACGACGCAGCTTCGACTCAGGATCGCCCTCCAGGGCCACAGGTTTCTGGGAAAGCCGGGGGCCTGAGAGGGAAATGGGGAGGTTCAGGCTGGCTCAGCGAGTCTCCTCTGCAAGACCCTGCGTACAGAAAGCCGAGTTTCTGGAGCGGGTTCAGCAGCTCATGCCATGTTGGTTATACACAGAATCCCAGAGCCCGAGCATCCCTCTAGCAAGGCAACCTTCCCTCTTCGACAAATCCGCCGGCGATGAGGCCGACCGGCAAACTGCGGGCCATTCGCAAGGGGTCCAGACAGTTTAGATGTGTTCGTATGCACCCAGAGGATGCATGCAGGCATTAGCATTCTGTCTGGACGGGGGTTGGGGGCTGTTATTGTTCTTATCCTAGTTGAAGCCGCAGTTATATCAGATAGCTCGCGCGGCTGCGCGATTTCCTCGCCACGCCACGCCACGCCAGGTTATGCAGAACATCAGCAACAAGGCCTGGAGAGCCTTGCCATTTCCGGGCTGGATTTCGATGTTTTTTATTGCAATCGGAAGCCTGTCACCAGCTGATCAAGTGCTTGGGAGGAGTCTCCTGCAAACATTTTGCATAAAGCTTCTTCGGGGCCATTGGTAAACGACTGCAATAGTTCTGGCCCTTATTGTAGAGTGCTGCTGCTTCCTGTCCTTTGTTCACACGAGTTGTTGCTGGCTCTTCCTATGGCGTGATACATATGTGTCCTTTTTTCTTCACCGCCCCTGCTAGACTTTTGTCCTCCTCGAAGATTGACAGGTTCTGGCACCGGAGCCTTTGCCGGTCGGTCGAGGAGATGAACTGAGACTCGGCCCGAGGATGTCAAGATGAAACCAGTAGAAAAGAAGAAGCTGGGGCCTGGTCTCCCTATCAGACCCCAAGAAGGGAAAGGAGGGCGAGGGACAGTGTAAGTCATGATATCTCCATAGCTTAGCCCTCGAAGTTCCCGGACACCCCTCTTGTGAAGCATTCTCGGGAACTCTATGTTCCATGCGAGGTCTTGCTATTGTCATTGATAGCTTGAAAGTTTCAAGATCAACTGCCGCCCAGGCTCATCAAACGCATCCTCGAGGGACGCACCACGGACTGGGTCCGCGCTCGGCGCGCGGCGGCAGAGATCCGGAATCCCAACTACAGCACCAAGGACGAGGGCCTCTGAAAATGGCAGTCTATGGCAACGGCAACCATGACCTTGCCAGTTGGGGTTCATGTTCAATGGTCCCACACGCTCGTTTACGTATAGAGTGTCAACGTCGCGTGTGATCTGCGAGCGTCGAACACTATGTATACTGCCTTTGCGTTGTTGCGAACAGAGTCGCAGAGGTCAGGCCTTTATGGATCAGGGCATACGAGACGTGTGCTTCTTGCCGAAGTAGGCATGGAGAATCCTCTCGCCAATTTTGTCCCACAGCTGTAAGAGCAGTCAGTTCCCCATGCGTGACAGGGATCTGCCACCCTGATGAGATGCGTGCCCGCAACTGTCCATCTGTGAGCGATTTAAAATACGAACATGTGTGCGATGAGGAGGTCAGCCACTGACATGGTTTATGTGCATGTTATCGATGTACGTACTTCGAAGATAACTTTTCATGTAGTGAGTTTGAGGCTTTAGGACCAGAGCCAGAGTCCTGGCAGGATTTCTACGCGGATATCAGTGCCTTGGGTTCAGCAGGGGAAATACCAGCTTGCAGCACTTATGAATTATTGGGCGGAGCCCCAAAGTGCAGCGGGAATGGGTTAAAAATCCGACCAGGGTTAGCTTACCCCGGCTGTGATCGTAGTGCAGCCCGCCATTGACGATGTGCTCGTCTTCCATGAAGAGGGTGCTTAGACTACAAGACAGAAACTAATATGAAGCAGCCCAGGGCGGGAGGTGGTGGTGATCGGTGCGGATACTGACGATGACAATGGTAATTTATGGTAGTCATGGCTCTTGCAGGCGATGGCTCCTGCGCTCACTTTGATTACTTTGATTCATGCTGTTCTCTTCCTATATATGTCGTGTATGCATTAGCGTCATGAACCGCTTATCTAGAAGCTTTCAGCTTGAAGTGACAATGTCTTTATGCATTCAGGCGACCTCAGCCTCGCGTTTTGGTGCAACTTGTTCTAGAACTCAGCCCTCGAATCGTAGGTCGTAAGCCCGAGCCTAAGAAAATGTGAATGAACAAGGCAATTTGGAGACGCCCAGTCACCCGGAGCATGCGAGAAGTGTAATCAGGTTAGTTTGTGCTTCTCCCAAAGAGCTTCCGAAACCACAATACAACTGACAGCTGCCTTTCGGTACCCAGAATCCCATAGGTGCAGCGTTTCCGGAGCTGCGTTTATACCGCGTGGAGAGAGACAGCGGCAAAGTGACCCTGGGACGGAACACGGTAGAGTTTCGGGCTTCCTCAAGTACAAGTTCCATCAAGTTGTGATGGAACCGGGGATCTGGTATTTTGCCCATGTTACCGTCGATTGTATGATACAGCAGCTGAAGTATCGAAGTTACGTCGAGTTTGACTCGGGGGGTCAATACACAAAATGAATGACAAAGCCTTCTTGAGTGACCTAGACAAGAGGCCTTAAGAAACACTGGGAAACTTCGGCCGTGGTCTAGCAGCCCGGAGAACTGGCAGCATGGTTTCGCTGATTGTTTCCTTTGCATACCATGATAGCACAGAAAGCTGACTTTCCGGAGCCAAAGCCCTCGGAATGAGCAGAGAACTCTTCAAAGCACCCTAGACAAGTTGGAGGCCCTCAGCATAGAACCCTTAGTCGATTCCTTTTGGTTAGCTTCTGTTCGCTGCCCTCTCGACCCATGTGCGGAAGGGGTGGTTGCTGATTGTCGCCTTTATTACCCAAGATCTATGGTCTGTGGACGGTCTAAACTTATAAGACTATGATGCCTTTCAAAAAGGTTGAAGCTGGAAACAAGCGTTTGCCGGTAGTAACCACCTTCTGAGCTCCGAGGAAGTTGGGCTCCACATCCGCAAGCCGAACAAGCGACGACGAGTATCAGCGGACCATCGGCCAACGGGCTGCATCGAAGGGATGGATCCCGGGAAAAGGGTCCATAGCTTGATCGAGGCTTTAGCGGTTCCTTCAACCCCAGCCCCATGGTGTCGCATCCTATGGATTTGACACCCGAAACCTTGGAGTGCAGAATAGCCCATCAGCCAGGCTGATCGCAGTGCGTACAAGCACAGGTGGGAAGAGCTAGTTCTGGGTAGGCTGGTGATGACGCGCGGAGTGATCGCATCTGCGGCTCGGGGTACTCGTATGGAGTGAAAGTTGAAGCGGCTTGTGCATCGCAAGTCCATCGCGATGCATCTTACGCTTAGTCGAAGCGTTATCGTAAAGTTGCTGGACTAGCGGCTTGCACTTCGGCTCGACCAAGCGACACCGAACGGCGGGGCCGAAGCATGCTAGTCTCCGAGCTCCCCACATTCCTGCCCAGTAGGAGGCCAACAACCAAGTTTCGGATCCCTCAAGGTGCGTTGTTCTGCATCTTCTGGATGATGCGACTACACCTGGACGGCAAGGCACCCGGAAGAGCGCCGACTTTAAAGTCCACACCATGGTTTCTCCATGGCCAACGACTGAGTCTTGAGTCTGGCATGCCGTGCATCGAAGCCTTAATTCTGCACAACATCCTCGAGCCCACCGCTCCATATCTGCCAGACTAAAGCTTATGACGCATCGTTCATCCCCTTCGTTCTGGATGGGCGCATTCAAAGGTGAGGGGCTTTGCGATTCGGTGTAATGTCTTTAATATCCCATGATGTGCTTGAGTCCTTTGGTCCATTGCAACGAGATATATTCCAGCCCTCTTTTTCGTGCCCGTGCGTAGCAAAGACCCTCGAAATAGCACAGCAGAGCAAGAGAGAGAGAGAGAGAGAGAGAGCGAGCTGTCGCAGTTCAGACCAGACCCGAACCAGGAGTGCTTTTGCTTCGGCCTGGACGCTGACTGGAAGCCGTGCCGTGCGGACAGTTTCCCAGAGGTTCGGGAGGCTCGGTCGGGTGTTTGGAGGGTTTAGGCTCGAGAGCTTGAGAATGGCTGCAAAGAAGTCTGTTGTGCACAGGAAAGACCAAACTCTGAAGAGGCCGTGTTGGCAACTGAGGTCAAGAATTTGGAACAATCAGTTGCAATTGACCAGATTTGGCTCGCAAAGCCGAGATTTAAAGCCCCAAACGAAGAAAGATGTAGCCGACGTGGCAGTGGAATCCGATTCTCGGCAGGCAGAGTTCCGGAAGAGGAAGGCCTTCTATGACAACACCAACTGGTTTGCGATGGAGGAGTTGCTTGTTGGAGCCGGCCTGCTGAACCAAGCACCTTGGATCAGATCTTGTTCTACGATGCATGCATGAGTCACCCGCGGGCTCTGAACCCGCGAAGGATTCGAAACCCAAAGCCCGCCGCTGCCAAAAAGCGCCCAACCTCGCGAAGCATTGAAAGACGAGAGCTCCAAGGACCGCGTGACATACGATGTGGCCACTGGGCTGCCATATGTCAGCCTTCTGCAGCTCACGATTTCAGAATTTGGGGCTTGGGCATGTCAGGATATGCCAGTTTCGGGGTCGAAGCTGCTTATCAGCTTCGTTGCTTTTCCATACCCTTGTGCTCCCGAAGTGAACTCCCACGTTACAAACTCCGGCTCCTTACTCAGCAAAATGATGACAGCTCAAGGGGCCTTTCCCAGACTTGGGCTGATAACTCTGGCAGACAACTCGGCTTCGGTTTGCGCTTTGTCCCGTGTTTGCGGTGTGAGATGCTGTGAGTCATTGAGTGCCGAGAAGCATGCAAATGTCTGTTGTCTCCCAACAAGGACAGAGCTTTGACGATGTTGGTTCTGATGTCCATTCACGACATCATGAAGCTGGATCTGCTCAGGCACAATCAAGCTCCAGGGTGTAGCATCGGTGGGGTTCTGGAGAAACTTGGGAGTGGCTGTGTGGTTCATCACTGCGGCATCACGAGTCTGGTTCATGCCAGCTTCATGAGAAGCAAGAGTACGAGGCAAAATGTATGTTCGCACCCTGTTCGGATGGGTTTGGAAGCAGCAAGTTTTGTCTGCTCCTTCTTGTGCATACCAAGATGGATCTGAATTCATATCTGCTCCCAGTACAGAGTATCTGCATATCATTGTTTACGCACACATGCAAGAATGCGTGCGGACACCGCTGTGTGGGCACCCTATGCAAACCGAATGGCATGAGTATGTGCGAACAACTTCATTTGCATCTGCATGGAGCTCTTATGGAGGCATGCTGCGACCCCCGAACATTCGAATCTCCACTCAACCCTCTATCTTCTAACGTTCGAAAGGAATCACAGGAAGAAAGCGTCAAGTGTTCCTGTCAGCCCCAAATCCCACGCTCCGTTTGCAGGCCGATCGCCACCGAGGATTTTCGGGGCTACGAAGCTGGGGATCCGATAAGTTGCTCGGCCCAAACAGAATGGGGTTTGGGGTGTAGGGAGGCTTCGAAATTTCGGGAAGCTGGGTTTATTCAGGGATTGTAAGGTTCATAGAATTACAGAGGATTCAGGAAATTGAAGATTGCAGATGCAGAATTGCAGCTCAGAATGCAGATGCGGGAAAGATGCAGAAATGGAGATGCAGATTCGTGAGGCTTTTCCTCTGGATGTTTTGGCATTGGAAAGGCTTCAGAGGCCTAGCACAGGACCTCGCAGAAATTGAAGCGAGTTTCTTCCCAAGATACGTTATGTGGTTCCTGTGACGCGCTCTGTGCGATGCTGCCGTAGAAAGTGCATTCCGAGAGGCGCCCCCATTCTGGAGGACGACTCGCATACATCCAACAACCAACAACTCCTAGACCTCCAAACTCTGAGCCCTCACCCCAGACCCGACCACCCAAACCTCGAATCCAAGGCGATCACGACGTAGCGCTAAGCTACGTCTTGGAGCGTGCCTTGGCTTGAGTGGAAGCATCGGCTCAAGCCAACGGAGATCCTTCGTGTCTTGTATCATCCTCTTGCTGCGGATTCTCCCGTTCACGTGTCGTCCACATGCAAGGGTCTTGACTGTCGACGACTCCACGTTTCCTTCGGCTTTGACAGCCTGGCCAGTGAGCAAGATTGGACTTTCGAAGTAAGACACCGACAACGTTGCAGCTGCTGCACCATCCCCGAAGACATCCCGCAGACTTGAGCATGCGTCCCAGGGTATCCGAAGGCCCTGCCGTCCTTCGCAGGCTCACTGCAACTTGCCATGCGGTGGGAGGGAGGGGGGTCTCAAGCTTCCAAGACGAGGGTGAACAAAGAGTTTGGAGAGGTCGGGTAATGCAGGGCACTCTCCTGCAAAGGTTTTCAGCAGCTCCTATGTTGATTCGGTAGCTGAAAGGTACCCTGGAACTTCGACCGCTGGCTTTGGAAGGGTTGTCTTGTCAGGGTCTTGCTTGCGATGCGTCCTGCCAAGAGCCGTCTTGTATGCTCGCACACTACCTGACCATGGTCTCTGCCGCAGCTCGCCTTGTTCGTCCTGGTAGTTTAGCTCCGACCCAAAACCCTAGCTTAAAACCATTTCCAAAGCCTAGGCAAGAAAACCTGGTAGCCAAGCTTGGAAATGCCTGCCGCATGCAGGCTTAAGCCATGAGCAGCAGTCCTCCATCAAGTTCGCACATTGCAGCCGGGGTGGCAATTCGGGCCCTCCGAGTCCTTGCAGTGGCTGCTTTTTCGGTTTGGAGACGTTTGAGTTCTTTAGACTGGGACTTGTGGAGTTTTCGAGGTGCAGGGTTTGTTGGACAGCCAGGCACGCCCTGGGTCATGTGGGCTTTTTGTTTGCAGCTCTTTGAGTCTGTCATAGACTCCTGAGAAGCAACGTGCACAACGCTTGAGTGACTTCTCAAGCAACGGTAAGCCATGTTGTCGACTTTGAGAGCACCTAGGCAAGCTCGAGTACAACATGGGCTGGCTGGTCCAGGCAAAGTCCCATTGCTTCGACTTGTACCTACCCTTGACAGGGTTCGCCGGAGCATGTCGAGAGTCTAGGGCACGACAGCTGTTTTCTGCAACTCCATGGGGCAGCAAAATATTGTCTGAATGAGTATCCTCATGCTGGGTGTCGAACACTTGGCTTTCGCAGGCGGAAGCACCCCCGGGCGCTTTGTTCAGCTCGTTTCGCGAGGTGCAGGGTTTCCTGCGACTGTGCGGGGAAAGCGAAGTCTTTGCTTGCTCTCGAGCACTCCAGAAGACCCAAGAGTCGCCGACGTGAAACTATCCACTCGCGGTGCACGCCTGAAAACCGTTCGTAGGAATCAGTGCTGATCAGTGCAAGCAGGTGGTCCTCTCCGGCGAGGCCAAAGGCTCTCAGGACGGGCTTGTCATGAATCATGAACGCGCACATAAACCTTGTAGCTTTTGTGGGGAACATGTATCTGCATGTGTGTGTTGGGGGGGGGGGGTTGTGCACACACATATATATATATATATATATTGCTTTCTTCATGTGTGTATCCCTGCCCTGCTGTGGGTGGCTCTGTGTGTGTGTGTGTGTTTGTGTTTGCCCGTGTGTTTATGATGCTGCAGCTGCAGCAGCGGCAGCACCAGCAGCTGCTGCTGCTGCCATGGCTGAAGGAGCATAGGTTTCCATAGCGAGGAGCATAATACGAGTCACTGCAGCAGAGTGTGTTCTACAGTGCAGAAACGGCTGTTGAGCACTTGCTGACAGGACTTCCTTTTTTTACGAGCCTTTTAATGTTAAAATGGCATGTCAGTGATTGTAGAGTTCCCACCTGACTCGTCGAAACGGAACGACTAGACAACATGACGACAAGCAGATGGTTCTGTCAGGCGGCTTCAGACATAGCATCCCGGCAGAAGTTTGCTTGTAGGAACGATTTGCTTTGCAGGGCCTCGTCTGTGAAGAGTTGGGAAACAACAGATGACAGTGCCGGTATGTGATGTCCCAGCACGTTCTCACTTGTGGAGCCCAGAACCTGCACAAGGATGAGCATCAGACTCAGCCTTGACGGCATTCCGAGGCTTTCTACTTTTGTCACTGGTTCGCCGATTTGGCGGGTGCTGAAGCTTCCCCCATGCAGGGCTGCAGCTCGGCTTCTCAAAGGCAGGCGGGATTTTCATTTTTTAGGCGGGGAGTTGTTTCTGCGCCGCATCGGGATGAGTGCTACGGGCTGGCCACCCGAAGGGCGGAGCCTTCCACAACTACCCGGACTCGGTCTCTTTGGCGATCTGGTCTGGTAGGAGCTGGCCTGGGGAATTGCGATGCCTTGAGGGTAAAACTGTAAAACCGAGTGATCCGAGAGGACCTCGAATTGAAGAATGCCTTCGAAGCTTGACGAGACAATCAGACTCAATGATATTTTGGGGTTTCAGGTGTGCCGTCGACTGGGTATGTTGCAGTCTGGTCGCGGGTATCTGAATCTGAAGGAGCGATTTCCGTGCGGCTGCAACAAAAGATGGAGCTCGGAGAGCCTAGGCCTAGCAGACCCGAGGGCCTAGAAAGGTACAATTGTGTCCCATTGTGTTTTTTTTCGCACGGCTTGTCGACTGCGGAAACACCCTAATTACGATCTGAATGAGGAGACCTTGACTTAGTTGGTTGTGGGAATCCTTTCCGAGAGCTGTTGCTAAGATGAAGTGGACCGCACCACAAGTGGTTGCAGCGAACATGGAGATGAAACGCGTGCAGCGACGCGCAAATCATGGTGTTTCGCAGCACGGCTTTTTTGCTTTAATGCCACAGATACCCACAACTGCTCATGCGCTTGCGTTTTGATTTCTTGCCGGACCCGCCGCGCGTGCGCAAGCGCAAATTGTAGCTTCAGGAAGGGCGACCAAGCTCTTGCTTCAGACCCAAACTGACCGTGTAATGACAGTATGCTCATGGGCTCAGCCGCAGTTCCTGGGAAGCAACCGCATAGAAGCCCCCATTTAAATCCATTTAACATTCATTATGAAAATGCAGGGGAAAGGGATTTGAAGAGGATCAGCGCACCATGCATGGAATAGCTTTTGCCAGGCACTGGCTGTGCAACTCACAAAGGAAATGATGCAAAAAGTGGGTCGGGTTTGGCGAATCCGGTCCTTTCGTTGGAAGTGGTGAGAACCGGGAACCAGCCAAGGTGAGAAGTTCGTTCTAAAGTTCCCACAGCACGCCTGGGCCTTAGAGGGTGCGAGACGTGATCGGCAAGGGTCACATAACCGTAGCTATGCTCGATTTTGTTCGCTTGTTGGCTGCATTTGGATTGTTGAGCTTGTCGTGAGAGGCATCTTGTGCAGAGATCGGGTCGAAAGAAGCTAGACCCAGCCACTAGTTACCGCGGTGTTTGTGGTGGTTTTCGAAGTGCACGCCCCGTTTGCCCTCGATGCCACAAGCTTTAAGCCGATTCATGATGTGATGTGCTGTATCTAATGGCAGAGTAGTTGGCAACCCCCTCAACCAGGTGCTCGGAAACTTTCTGAACTCCTTCCCGGTCGTTTGGCAGCTTGGGCCAAAGACCGAGACTGAGGCGCAAGAAGCGGCATGTTCTTGTCAGGATATAGTCACTCGGATCTGAAAATGTGGTATAAAAGGCTCCGCTTGCCCTGGAAGTTCGACTACCCGGGCTTGTCAAAAAGCAAGACCATTCCGGAACAGCGTCTTGCTTTCCTTGGGGCAGGTCTATGAGGACTACCTTCTTTGGCGTTGGTCGCAGTTGGGCCTCTCGGGTGCTGCTCCAGCAGGAGCCAAGGGCTTTGCAGGATGCGACTACTCCGTCGGATCAGGCCGAAAATTCGCAGGCGCGACAGGTCATCGGAATAGCCAGTTACGACCCGTCTTCTTCAATCTTCTTCTACTTGATCGACGTCATCAGCAATATGACCATCCTCCCCATCATCATTCGCAGCAGCTGAAACAACAACAGCAACAGCAAGAATGACAACAACGAGAAGCACGACGATCATAGCTTCCCCCCTTATCGGTATGTTTAGATCCATGACACGAAGCCACCCTTATCATCCAATTTCCGAACACAGCTTTTCAGCGCCAATAAGACGCACCTGTTCCTCCGAACCGACCTTCCTCCGAAGGAACCGGTGCAGTCGCGCAGATTCGCCTGGCCATGATGGCCCAAGGAGACAGTGCAGCTGCTTGGCTCGTCCGCTTCTGGCAGTTTTTATCGCGTGTGATCAAGCCAGGAAGTGTTTCGCTGTAATCGTGCGTTTAGAGCATACGAACACTTAAGTCTGTGATGACGGGCATTTGCAGCGCAAATAGAATGAACCGTAGTGTAGTGCCATTTCAAATGCAATTGATGAAATGAAGAAAGTAGTATAAACACCCAGAGATGTAAACCTAGATCGTCAGACGTAGGAGCGAACATTCTAGACAAAGAAGTAGAGAGCTGCAAAATCAGGAGAAAGCTATCCAACATTAGTCCTGCAAAAGACCGCGGTAGCAGTAGAGCCCTGCGTTTATGCACCCGTTTCACCGCCATGGGACCAATTAAACAATCTGCTACTCGTAAACCAAAGGAGACGACAAGGAATATGAAGGACAACTGCTGAGAGGGCAAACCCTAAACCTGATGCCACTGACCACAAGCCTCGTCTGCATTGTCCGAGTGTGAGAGCCGAAACCCAATGACCAACACCAGCAGCCAGCGACAACCGCAACGACAATGGGCAAATAGCAAGGCAACAGCACCAACTGCTACAGCAGCAGAGACAACCACAATCACTTTTCTGGTGCTGTCCTTACCACCGTCCTTACAATCATCACCGCCGTCATCATCATGATCATCGGCAACATGAGCACCACCTTCGCCGTCATCAGCATCGCGACCATCAGCATCGTCATCGCGATCTCCATCAGCTTAATCAGATATTTTGTGGTTTCTGTAGTTGCAGCCACAACCCCATGTTGAAGTACACCGTCACCACAACCGCCACCATAATCTGGGTCATCACCGCCAGCAACACCACCACAGTGACCATCATTGTCATGATCATCATCCCTGTCAAGTAATAGTCTTCAGCTGGTTCGCACTACCATCGTCGTCACGTTCGGCTGAGAAGCTTCGTCAGCATAATCAACACCTTCTTCTCCGGTATCACCATCACCTTGATCATCGTGGTTGTCCTCATCGCCACCATCTTTCTCAGCATCTCGATCTCCATTGCTTCAACCATTTAAGCATCAGAATTATGTTTGCCATGCTTCCGTGATCCTGTTTACCCAACTTCATGGTCAAACACACCGTTCCTGCAACCACCACCACAGTCTGATTCAGCACGGCTACCAGCAACAACATCACCCTGATTAACATCATCATGGTCATCGTCATCCCAGTCATCGTAACTGTATTCTTCCTCAGTCTCACTGCCACCATTGTCATCTCTTTCGGCCATCGTCGTCAATGCCATCTGCATCGTCATTCTCATGGCCAGTGATATCATAATATTTCACTTGGTCATGTTGGAAAGCATGAACTGAGCAACACTGGCTCAGGAAGTCGTGAAGCAGTGCTCTGGCATGCAGAGGACACGGATTCCGGTTTGGATTTGGGGATTTAGGTTTGCTGGTCAAGCGTTGGGTTCAAACCTCAGGCTAAGTTTCTGCGTTCGCCGCTTTCGAGCATTGTTCCCAGGGTGAATACTCGCAAGAATCAAAGCTGCCTGGACTATTCAAAACGCTGGCAGCGCGCACGACCCAAGCTTACGGGGTTGTGCATAGTCAGAGGCCCGGTAAAGTTAGATTGAGAAGAGTCCCCTAAAGCCTCGACGAACACCGTGAAAGGATAATCGTCATGTTTTGAAGGAAGCACGAAGATCCAAACTCCCAAACTCCAAAACAAAGCGAAGCCGAGGTTTCATCGCCTGAGCCCATCGGACCTGACGGTCTTGAGCTCCGAGCTGGCTCTCACAGGCACGGCATTCTAGGCACATCTTGTGTTCCCTTCTGGGGTTGTAATACGCAGGCAAGGAAGGCTCTCAAGTCTCTTCCGACAGCTTCCTTTAAGCAGGCCCCGGGCCGAGATCCCGAAAGGCGCACAACTTCCAACAGCCCCTTAGACCTCAGTCAATGTCAACCTGTAGGGTATATGCCTGATTGAGACCCGGCAGCTCAAAAATCCCAACTGCCGAAATTTCGAAGCTCTTAAGTAAGCAACCTAATGCAGGCTGTACATCTCAGAAGTTCCGAATGGAGAGCACCATGGAGTCCAGAGGCCCCGCGCTTTTACTGCTTCCCGGCTCTGGTTTGTTGAAGCTTTGGCAGCCTTCCGGTTTGACATGAAACGCTTGGGATTGCGGCTCTGTTTCAAAGTCCGCTGTGAGAAGGCTTGGGGTACTCTTCGGCGGTTAGGAAGCCCGCACAGTCGCAGCTTCAGGAGCTCGGATTTTTTTGTAGATGCATTTTGATGTAAGATGTGTCGCGGGCTAGATCGAGTTCAGCTTTTTGTGGGATGGTGGTTGCGGAGCTGGGCTGCAGTCTTGGATCAGCCCTCGAAGCTTGAGCCCTTATGGTGCCCAAACCAGGCGGATGTCCATTGCTTACTTTTTTTTGCCTGGGCCACATTTGGCACCTGATCTCTCTTTGCGTGGCCAAGTCCAGGTAGACTCACACAAGGACTCGCAGGTAGGGTAGTGAGCAGTTTGGAGTGAACGGCTCTGGCGATAGATGTTTTGCGATTCCAACCAGAGGGCCTTGCGCGCAAAACAGACGTAAGTGTGCCGCATCTCAGGTACTATGCCCCAGCGCTTATGCAGAAAGCTGGCCGAACAGCTCCATTTCAAGCCATGCACATCCTCGCAGAGGCCAGTAGTACTAGAAGTGCTGGGATCCATTTATCAGGGCGGGTTGTCAGGACCAAGCACATGTCTGGCTAAAATTACAACAGATTCCAGGCGATTGTCTCAAGGAACCCCTGAGTGTGTATCTGGGTGTTGCTGAATAGGCAGGCCACTGCACTATTGAGGGGTACTTTTCATCCGCACTATTGTGGGCTTCGAGGCTGTCGTATACTACCCCTTACAAAACTTGATGGGATTGTTTTTCTAAAAGGAGCTTATATAAGAAACATAGATCTGGCAGCCATACAAACCAGAGTTTGGAGCTTGGGGCTCAGGGCTTCAGGAGGCTCTATAGGTTTCTATATAGAAGCGTTAAGTTTGGCTAGCTGACTGTCTCTCCTCTGTCTTGCCTGTCTCTGTCTCTCCTCTTCCAGGGCGTCATTTTGTAGCAGCAGTGTCGATTTCCCAACAGCTTAAAACATTAATAGCGGGACGGGAATTTAGGACTACTGAGGGGTAGTTTATTATATTAGTGTGCAGGCGGAGTTTAGCTCAATTGAGGGACCAGTACTACTCACGAGCTCACATTAACCACTCGATGCACATATTCACACTTCAGTCTGGGGCGCTTCGAGGTCGCTCCGAGTCCCAGTTGCCAATCCACACTCACCAAGACACAAGCCAAAATGCATAGCCTGCAGCAGCCCGCCTGTACCCCAAAATCCAGTCCCTGATTTTCGCAGGTGTTTCGAAAGGCGCGCGCGTTGTGGCCGCTGTCGTCTGCAGACGCAGACAAGACAGTGGTGGTCCGAATCTTGCCGAAGACCAAGGCTGAGGGACCGCTGGATAGTGCACCCGGTTCTCCAGGCTTGAACTCGCAACGGGCATTATTGATAGATTATTGATATATTATGGTTATATTATTGATATTTTACTGATATTATGGATCTCCAATTGCTTATAGGCCTATAGCGCAACAGGGTTTCTGTAGATCAAAGTTGGGCTCGTGGTGAGCCACACCCAATCCTCCCAACCGAGCGCCCTCTAGATACCTTGAGCCCTTCAAAGCAGCCAGATGCTCAACTCAGGAATTGACGTGCTGAAGGACGGGGTGCAGGGATCAGGGATGTAAAAGCCAGAGGCGACATTAGCTGAAGTTCCTTCCCAAGGTCGAGGTCCAGGTGAGATCACAACCCCACCTGCAAGTTCCACACAACACGACCCGGGCGAGCTGCCTATTTGTGTGCAACCCGTGCCTTCTGGGTCATAATCGAGTCGCCCCCAGCCGCCCAAAAGGGGGCCGAATTGACCTCAGCTCATGGCAGGACCTTGAAGCTTCCGCAATAGTCGGGACTGAAGGCGGATGGGGTGATTGGGCTTGGGCGCTGCAGGACCCGAGATACGATACCTCTCCCCACGTACATGCGATGCGAGAGCTAAGATCAACACTCGCCCCGAAGATGATGATGAAGCACCAAGTCTAGTCTACTTCAGCTCGTCCTTTTTACAAGCAAGTCTTCGATATGTCTTCCTCAAGCCTAGAGCCTCATTTTCGGATCGCCCTGACCGACAGCATGCGAAGCCAGGCATCTTCGTGCTCTCGAAAAACAGCGCTCGAGATGGGCAGGCACCTGCAGCCTTCGTCAGCCAGGGATCGATCGGGTTTAGGGCACAGCTTTATTTTTTCAAAGTCTGGGCATATAACCATGCGCTTTTGCGGTGCCCTGGGTTGTGTGCGTTCGTCAGAGCTCAGGCTTTCGGAGATTTTTCGATCTTGGTCGGAAGGATTGAGGACTTAAGCTTAAGATCCAGGTGTAGCGGGAGGAATGCTGAAGAGCTGCAGCGTCAACCCTACCTCGTCCACTGCAGACCCGAAGCCCAGAAGATATGAGCCTGGAGTGTTCACTAGAATCACCCGTCGTCCTTTTTCGCGACGGGTCCAAAGCCCGAAGGCTGAATCCAGATACCATGCCCCATGATCGGCAAGCATGTCCGCAATTGACTACTGACTACTGCACGGAGCACAGCCTAAAATGAGAAGCTGCACATCCCGAATGATGACCGAATCGGTTAGTCGACACCCTCGCTGCAGACGGTCTTCCTACCCTGATGCAACGTCCCACAGCCTTGCGGACAGGCAAGGCTCAAGCAGCTGCTGTCACTGAATGGTCAGTCTCACAGGGTCGAGACATCCTTGCAGCTACATTCCCGCCCGACATCTCGACTGCAAATGAAAGAACTTCAAGCTGGGCCAATAAGCAGCACACCATCCAATTGTCCGCACAGACCCCGACTCAAATTCGGGTCGCTCAACTCCGCTGCACGAGCAGCACGACCAAATCTCGCTCCGTTTCGACACGCAGCTCGCTGTCGGCACCTGGGTTTTGACGCTTCTCGTGGAAGGACATGGTCGAGCAAGCACGGGGAAAGCGACCCTGTCGCTTGTCGCTGGAGGCCCATGTCGCATCGCAGCTCAGCAGGCCAAGCATGGTCGTCCGACCTTTTGCCGGACATGACTATGCGCCTCTTGGAGGCCGATTGTATGCTGAGCAAGAACGGCACACAGTGCACCGGTTCCAACACGTGAAGGGGTACAACACCGCCTTACGAGATACCCGGTACTCGAATTTGCGATCGCTGGGAGAGTTGCCTCCGAACCAAGCCTTCTTCCGGTCCGGAGGCACCAGCAGGGCGTCTTGAACCCACGGTCTCGAAAGCCAGCATACTATCGCCTGAATACTAACTTGCCACGGTGCTTCAAGATCCCTACTACACTACCCCGAAAGCGTAAGGCAACAAGCCTCAATGTACGATGTATGCATGGAAGGTTCGGACGATGTCGCCCGAGGAGCTGAGCCGTTTGGACTCCAAGCTGTGCCTCGGCCCCTATTTGTTTTGCACCCGGGTGAGTATAGCCGCATAGCCTTAGAGGTCGCGGGTATGCTGAGGGCCTACAGGGCGTTTGGGTACCGAAAGCTCAGCCCGAAAGGTTTCGGCGCCTCGATTTTTTAGACTTCACGGGACTCTGCGACGCAAACGCAAGCGTCGGGTCGTCAGCACTATTCGAACACAAGGATCCGTCGCCACATCCGAGGAATGCAGTGCTGGCCTTCGGCCGTGCCTGCGGCTTGAATCTGCCAGGCAGTGTGGGTGTCAAACCGATCGTTCGTTTTGGAGGTTTTGGGTTTCTGCACGTCGGATTCAACATGAGTCTTCGATTTCAGGACCTTGGTGCACCGTAGCTGCGGTGGCTTTTGCTGATCTCGCGCGCGGGTTTGTTCGACCTTGAGACTGATGGACAGACTGGGCTGGGTCTGTTGGTGTTTGACACATGCCAATTTAGGCCAACATTCCGAAACCTTGCCCTAACGTGGCATGGAGTCTTAAGGGTATCCGAAATTTGGTTTCAGATGGATTTGCAGGGATGCATGCATCTCTTCTACCTGGCCATACATGTATATGCAAACAAACGCAACACAAATATGAATGCTAGACTTAAGTGCGTAAATACATACAATATAATCGACATGCCCCGCCTGCGGGCCCGAAACGCTCGCAGGGTGGTCCTGAAGCTTTGAGTTCGTGTTGAGGCCTCTTGCAGCCCGAGCCCAGCAAGAATCAAGCAGAAACGATCAGCAATAATACTAAGTTTACCATGTGCATACATCAATTCTACATCTGGACCAGAAGCTATAGCAGTATTGGAAAGCCATGCGAGAAGCAAGAAGTCCTTCCAGGCGACGACCTCGTCAGGACCAGTCTTCGGGCGGAATCTCGACCCCGCTCAAAAACACCCTGGTGGCACGGTGGAAGATGCGGTGTGGGGCTTCAGGGCTGCGGGGCTGTAGGTGCGTCGATTTCGAAGTCTTGAGAATAACTTTCACATTACTGGGCGGGATGTTTGTACGCTGGTGCGTGAGCTGCAAAAGCAGGGAGTGTGCTTTTCGGCTACGTCACTTGCGATACGAGCTCAGTTAAGGGTGTGGGTGTCATATTCCGGGTTCGGAGCTTTGTGTTTCGCGTCATGTCAAGATGGTATGTTCAACCTGCCCTAGAAGGTCAACAGCGTTTCGGTTGAAAAATTACAAAGATAGTATTATCAGATATCCTCTAGACCGGACACCGCATTTCTGCCATATCCCAACTTTTCCTGGTGGTAGGCAACAGATGGGCCGAAGAGCAACCAACGGAACAGTCGCGACTGGCAGCGATGAAAATCTTACGCCCTTAAACCCCAAAGAGGTCAAAGAACAGACAAAGCCACTTCCAAAACCTGTCGCAGCGCCTAAAAAGTCCGGACCCCCGCGAAGGTATCACGTCATCACCCGTTTTGCGAAGACCCGTTGAGCGCAGCATCGAAATGGGACCGTTGATGCGGGACATGACTCACATTTCCTGTCCCAGGCAAGATAACCATGCTACAAGACGGCTGTGGCCGTTGATGTGGGACATGACTCGCACTTCCTGTCCCAGAAACCTTGTGAATGATGCTACAGGACGGCTTTAGCAAGAGTAACGAGTGCAACAGCATCATAGAAGCTCCCACGAATGAAGGGCTCTGTGCTTCGCTCCCAGCTTCTAGATTGCGAAATTGCGAAGTTCGAGACGGGCGTCACTTTAATGTGATGCCACCAGCCACTCCCTTCGCTGAGCGAGGGCCTTATCCTTGAGTGCGTCGCGAGTGTAGGAAGTTTTGATATGGCTACAGCAATTTGCCCGGGCATCTAAAGGCAGTCCTAGCAGCTTGAAGCTCATGATGTGACAGCGGAAAACAAACGAACACTTTGCATAGACATAAGCAGATCGTTTGTTCCGTATCTGCGCGGTGTGCACGTTGCTACCAACCAGATGGCGTTTTTCACGTTTCCGCACATACACATACTTATTCATGGATTTGTCTATGTCATTTCCACATGTATATACAGTTGGATCGTGGCAACAGTATCGCTGAGAAGTTTGATGGGACTTCCGGACGCGTGCACTTACCGTGAGCGCCTTTGAGTGAGTTTGCATCAGGCGCATGCGCAGTCCTGTTTGGCGGCCGCTCGCGCAACGCGGGGTCACTGTAGGCCTGCCTGTTCGGTTTTTCGACATCTAGGAAATACATGCAGGATTGGAAATTTATCGCTTATCTGTAGTTACGTATTATTGCAAGAGCTTTATGCTGCGATGAAGGTGGGCATTGCAACAGGGACCTCGTGCTGCAGCGATAAAGGAAGCCTCGCCACAGAATGGCCACAAACCCTCCGGTTGCATTGTGGGTGCTACATTGGTGTTTTCTGCAGAGCAGGCTCGGACAGCTTTTCGCCTATTTTCCACGTCGTGAAATCTTAAACACAACCAACGTAGTAATTATTGAGGCCTAGTCCTAGGAGTTTGTGGGCAGCTGCACAGCTCTCCGCAGACATCGATCGCAGCCCGCAAAAAGTTTGGGCGAATTGCTGGGAACTTGTGTCGGGTGGGGTTGATGGGCAGGAGCACCTGGAGTGTCGAATATTGATATCGGCCGTGCAGGAACCCTCCTCGGCCACTCAGCAAATGACCTCCTGTCCATGCATGCCTCAACAGCAGCAAGCACAACGAGCCCGAGCGTTGTTATGGTCACATGGGATAGCAGCTCAAGGGGTTTGTTGCTGAACTCTGCGCTGGTCTGCCTCTCTCATCGTCACAGCACGCAGGGGGTTCAAGTTGTAGGCAGGGATTTGGAGACGTCATCGTCGTCGTCGGACGAGCAGTGGCTGCAGCTGCTGCTGCTGCTGTTGCTGTTGCCGTGGCGGTGGCGGTGGCGGTGGTGGTGGCGGTGCTTGTTCCTGCTTCAGTCCAGCTTTGACAACGACGACAACACTTGGTTCACATGGGGAATATATGACAGGCCGTGAGGAAGAACAGCTTCGCCTTTAGCTTGCTGAGCCAGGCATCGACTGTCGATTGCACGTACATTGAGTTTCTTGCTTACCAAGGAACAACAGCCAGGAGGAATGGTGGAACTCGATGCCCAGGCTGGTTCATCTTGGCTATGCAGCGTGCGCAGCTAGCACCAAAAACTAAACGCGGGTCCTTGACACACATGTTCTGACACTGTCCGCCATCTCAAGCAAATTTAAGTGAGTGTGCTGTGGAACCATTCGTTCAGGTCCAAGTCGTGGCAGGCGGGTGATGAGTCTCGGACGGCAAGAGTCGAAAGTTGCTGTCGCATCAGACCCTCTTTGCCGCAGCAGTGGTTTCTCAGCTTTCGAAAGTTAGCCTGATGTGCAATCTACGATGACACTGTCGGAAAAGCCCTTATACTGAAGTTTGCACAATGCCTCAAGTCCTGTGCGGCATCTTATCGAACCAATGGGCAAGTGCTTCCTACCGAGACATACCGAGACTTTCTGACTAAAGCCACCTCCGAAATCATGACACCTAGATCAACTACTTGGAACATGTTCCGACATTCGGCGCGAGGGTGGGGAACCGTTCGGGTGTTTTCCGGTCGATTCTGGAGCGTCCAGGAGCAAGTATCCATTGTTGAATTCAGTGTTGTAGAAGCAATGGCTCTCTCCTACATAATTACTTAGATTCATTACTTTGACAGTTGTCAGCTCACTGTTGTTGTGAGCGTGCTCACGCGAGAACGGCCTTGCGACCCTACCTACTGATGGCAGAAGTTCCCTGCCACTCCCACAGGCCTTTCCGCAAGAGGCAGCGCCAGCTGCTGGCTGCCTGGCACGAGCTTGAGCCAAGCTTGTTGGATTGTTTTTTTTGAAGGCTCGAAGCTTCAAGACTCAAGATGCTCCACCCATGGTATTTGCAAATTGTCTTTGGAGCTTCCAGGAGGCTGCCGTGCAGGTTCATTGAAAGCCTTGGTCTTGGTCCTGAGAATTTCGATCAGAAACAAGGCCCCACATTCAGGAGCTCTGTTGTCCCAAGCCTGCAAAATCTGTAGAAACCGGCCTTAGGCTGAAAGCTTCGGCAACTTTGAATTCTGTCCGCTTTTACGGGACCAGTGGAGTATCTTCCTGATTGCGCGCGGCACCCCGCACACTGATATTGCTTCTTAAGTTCCTATAAGTTCCTATAAGTTCCTGCGACTGGTAGTATTTTGCTGAAGTCAATGCCAAAACGTCTTACATCGCCCACAAGCAAGAGTAGGTGACTCAAGCTTAGCGAGCACGCTTGTCATCAATGACAAAGTGCACTCCAAAATTGGACCTCCTGCTCCATCATGCGTCAACATCTTTGTATTGATGGCAACGAATGTCTGTTACCATGAGCATCGAGCAGAGCTTACTTGAACCCTCATGCCCCAGAATGTGACGTCCTAACCCGAGTCTTGTTGCCGAGACGGGTCAGCTGAGGTGACTGGGGCCAGGCTCGGCCTAGAGACCTGCGAAAGTGCAGAAGTTCTGTAGCGAAGAATTCTGCCGTGCCCAGCCAGAGACCAGTAAGATACGGTGCCATACACGGAAAGATGTCATGCTGTAATTTTACATGCCATAGCTGAAATCAAAACCCGGCCCTGAAGGGCGAACCTCGCGTGGCTTCTAGTGCTGCAGGGGAGAACTCCCAAGCGCTTGCAGGCCCAGAGCCCGCAGGGCGACTCGTGGAACAACCAGCGATGGAACGACTGGGACGGACAACTGCAGAACAAGCGCGGTCGGGCCGCTAAGCTGCAGGAGTGTTAACGGTGGTCATGATTCCTTAGTTCCGGTTTTGTTGCACTAAACTATGTATCCATGATTTTTGTAAATGTGTGTGATGCTTGGCATAAGCTGTTGGCTGCTGCAGCGTGCATCCTCTTGATGTTCGGAATTGCAAAGAGGCCGAAGATCAGAACACCGTCGAACATGGCTCTGACTCTAACCGACTTCCACACTGTGAGAGAGACGATGAAGCCCACAAACTTGAGGCCTCACAGATTCAAGTCGACTCCAGATCTGAGGAGATGAGCCTGGATGGATCATGGCAGGCGCGGGTTTGGAGTGTCAACGGACCGAGCCGCTGCCATCGAATGCCGCTCGAGACTCTCGAGTCTAGAGCCAGTGGCTTCTGAGCCCCAAGCCCGAACACCATAGCCTAAGCCAGTCAGACAACCTGAAACCCGGGTGGTCCAACTGGCAGACCATGCACACAACCCAAGGCAGGCCAACTGTACATAGTCACAAAGACTGTGCAGATACGGCTGGGCGCAGGGAGACGCGCCACACTCGGCGCCTGACCGAACTTAACTCATCCCACGCTTGTCCATCCTTATCCTTCCCGCGTAGCACAATTAATATCTGCAGCTCCGACTTCTTAAGGGCGACGCTTCAAACTCTACCAAACCCTGTTTCCAAGCAGCCCCACACCACGAATATCGGACCTGGGAAACCCTGAGACAGGCAATGGACGGCCGGGAGCCCTTGAAGAGACAAAAGCAGGAGATGCGGGCCGCGGGAGCTTGTGGCTTTAGAAACTCGTGAGGTCATGATCCAGCTTCCTCGTATTAAGCTCGATTGTTGTTCAGCCCTGGTTCTTTGCAGGGGCGTGAGGTGCGAGTTGAGTGTTTTCCGGGTTCGACTGAGCTCATTAACCAGGCATGTGAACTCTGCTTGGGCTCTGGAGTCTAGAATCACCCTGGTTCTATCGTCGGCTCTGGCCCACATTCCATTCGGCACGGTGCTCGGCAGGATTTTGGCGATTCCTGGATGCGACCGCAGGATCTTTGGCAACGACGGGGTTTTGGGTAGTGAGCCTTTCATGATGAGCGCGCGCTGCATTCAGGAACATTTCAGGCCTGCGGAGCGCGAAAGGGTGGACCCACCTTGTCTGTGCAGCCAAGAGTCAGTAAAGCTGCTGGCTGCATCCAACAAATGCATAGTCTCCCAGCCGCCTCTGTTGGGACTTCCACCGAACACAACTCAGGACGGTCTGGACAAGCCAGGCAAGAAGGAGAAGAAGGCGGCCTGAGACTGGAAGTTTGTTTTTTAATCGTACTTTCGCATCCTGAGTCGTGCGACTTAGTACCTTCTGTCGCCCTTTTCTGACTGAAGAACATGCTCGTCCAAACACCAGTGCCAGGTAGTTTCTGCAAGTACTTCGGCTATAGCGCCCCGGAACAGGAGAAGAAAGACAAAGCAGAGAAGAAGGAGCGAAAGACGAGCGTCTTAGCTGCCAGCTACACATTCCTCGTGCTGGGCCATCAGATACGGCCATGGATTCCAAGGCCTTTGCTTCCCAAGCGAGTTGGGGTTGGGGGTCTTTGTCCCGTCTGAGAGTTTCTTTAGGAATCTGGATTGCTTCCTTTTCGGTTCCACTGCGGGATTGGTCAGGCCGGTCCGGTTTGGTTTCAGCGTCCGGGGTGTGGAACATATACTAGCCCTCAACCCCGAGGTTGTCGCAACAATCCTGGGGCTGTCAGATTCCCAGGAACTGGCCGTGACCCGCCTGTGCGGCTGCACGGCAACCTTTGGGAGGCTGGGCTTAGTCCAAGATATCTGCGAGTTTTCTTTCGGCAGGGATCCGAATTCTAGGTGATTCGTCATGCCCAGCAGCACCGGACTTCCTGCTAACGTTCAAAGCAGGCTCACTATGCAGAGAAACGGGCAAACTAATTCCGGCTGGCCGTACCGTGCAGTGCACGCCACTGTGATCACTCCAGTCCGCAACCGCTAGCCCCTAATATACGGGCCTTAACTATTACCTATACTATTTGAAGGGTTCCTTATTCTGATTGTGGTATAATATACCCCAAAACCCTATTCTAATTATAAAGGCCCCCCACATTATGCCCCCTATATATGCTGAAACTTCCAGAGGTTCGTAACAGCCGGCAGCCACCACAAGCCCTGAACTTCGAGGCTCTCCACAAGCCCATGGCTCCTTTGGGTGCCTTAATGATTAGACTAGGGTTTGGGGTATCTTATACTACAATTAGAATAAAATGCCCCCAACATGTTACTTGCAAGGCAAAGTCCGTGTTTTGAAAGCTCCGACCCTGGCCTAAACTGCTCGCTCCGTAGCCAATTTGGCTCAAGCATTTGTGGGCCAAACGTTTCAAACTAGGAGCGGTGTTTCTTCAAGTGGCATGAGAAAGCGGGCTGGTCCAAAGTCCGGCTACAACCCTCCTCTCCCAGACAGCAACCGGTCAAAAAAAAGGCCAAAGTGG
>CAJNDV010025335.1:44729-66984 GCA_905221635.1 Symbiodinium sp. CCMP2456 | reverse complement strand
CCACTTTGGCCTTTTTTTTGACCGGTGTGAGCCCGGAGGCCATTTCGGCCATGAAAGTTTTTCGCACAAAATTGTCCGAGCTACCCCGGTGTCTCTACCTGAAGCCCTTCCAACTGGAGGAGGAACTCAGCAAGCTCTGCACAACACATCCCGGTGTCGTCACATGGTGGGATTTTGCACGAGTGTTCAGAAGCTTCAACCCATTTGTTTCAAAGCAGGTCGTGTCCGAGATTTGGACATATATGACCCAATTTATGGCGGAGGGTGAGGAGCTCCAGCTCAAGATTTTTCTTTGGTTTTGCCTTCCCGGAGGGGCGAATTTGCCGCTGGTATCCCAGTTGTCTGTCACAGAAGAGGCGAGGAGGATGGCTCGAGCGGACCTTGAGGCGAAGCAAGAAGAGCTCGTAGCAAAGCTTCACCGAGAAAAGCAAGCCTGCGAGGCAAGGCACCAGGCGCTTCAAACCGAGCATGAGGCGCTTGAAAGCTCTGTGCTGGGTGTAGTGGTGCAATCCATGTCATTGCACAAGATCGAAGAGCAGCCAGAAAAAGTGGCTGACCCGCGGGCAAAGCATTCGTGCATCCTCCTCTGTGGTAAAGATGCAAACTATGCACTGATCCCTTGTGGGCACACGTGCTATTGCCACAGCTGCGTGCCGAACGTGAAAGTAGGGCCCCTTACACAGGGGGACTAAGGGTGTATACCTAGCAGCCATGCACTTCCTGCGGTGGATGGCCCAGCAGATGGTCAATCTGTAGAATCACTGTAGAAGTAGACAGCTGATGGGAGGCTCGGTGAGATTTCTGCATCTCTGTCCGATTTTGGTCTGAGCCTCCCTTGCATGACGGACATGTGTGGAGCCTTGCCTGCTGCGTGCGAGAGTCAGAGTCGAAACTGCCTCGCTTGGCTTGTTCGACTTGGAGAAAGCACACTGGTGAAGCGAGCCCTGAGGTGCCCAGACAGAACATTGGGCTGCAGCTGATCAAGGACGGAGTTACAGATGATGGAATTCCGAGACAAGTGAGAGTTCGGGGTGTCGAGGGTTTGACTTTGTAATGCTTCTTAAGGCAGGGGTAACCTCTGGGCAGTTGCTTCCGTTCAGGTTGTATAGTGTCGGGTTTCGCCGATTTGGAGTTCAGGATCATGGCCTGACCCTATTCCCGAGTATTGCGAAACTTTTCAGTGCCACCTCTTCCCCGTGTTCACTCTACTCGGACCATGGGTTGAGCCGACTTCCTAGCTTGTCGGCAAATGTTCGAGGTGAGTACTCTGTATAGTGTTTGTTGTGTGTGTGAGAACCGCACATGTCATAGATCGGGCCTGGGGCATCGGGGGGGCAAGCGGCGCTGCGAAAACCAGGTTTCCCGCCTGATACAGGGGTCGCGCCGAGAGCGGTTTCGCGTCGGGGCCTGACACTGACACCTGTGCCAGGCTTGACACGAGAAGCCCTGTGGCACGAGAGGGGCGCTAAGGGCTAGAAGCTTCGCAGCTTCTGTCGAGTTTCGCAGCTTCGATTGAGTAGATCCCCCTCTTTCTTTATGGAGGCATTAGCGTGAGGAAGCAATAAACAAGCCCAAGTTCTGTGCAGTTTGGAACAGGACCGCGCAGACATGTACAACTGGCAGTACCCCTTCTGGGATGACTCCCGGCGCACCTTGACCAGAATGGAGGTGTTGATTCTGTGAGCAGAAAACCATTGACCCCTCAATGCCAAAAACAAGAGGCGGCGGCGGTAGCAATGACGCAAGCAACAAAGATCCTTAACAGATCCAAGCCTTTTCCCCAACGACAATCTTCGCAATAAACTTGTCTTGGCATCTTGGAGTTCTTCCGACTTTCACTGCCAGCTGCAGCTGCGGCGGCTGCACCGATTGACGGCTACCGACACCAGCAGCAGCAGCACCCACTCCGGCATCTCTTCCCGCTCCTTCTCCCTTCTCCCCAAACTACTGCTGCTGTTCGTGCTTGTGCTACTGCCATACTGTTGCGCTGCCACTGGAGGATAGATGCAGAGATGCTGTCGCGAAAGCAGTAGTTAGTACCGTGACAGAAGGATCCTGCTGTTAGTAGTCGTCAACGATGTAAAGGCAGTACTCATTTCCCCATCATAGTCACACTTGTTACGGCAATGAACAAAGATGTTTCTTCTAAGGAAGACCCAGTGACTAAGTGGCCCTGTTGATGATTTTAAAACAAACGATGGCAGTAGCGAGCGCTATGAACTCAAAAGAAGCAGGAGTACAATGTACATGTACAGTTGATGTCGATGTTTGTTGCCAGTCATTGCGGAACTAGATATTTGTTGCTCCGCTGTGCAGCCGGCATCATCATCAGCGTCGCTGTTGTGATCGTGGTCTTAATGCTGATGCTGGCATAGGTACTGGCAGCAGTTGGCATATATTGGTATTATGGGAACTCCGCAAACCAAAAATGATCAGCCTATTCCACCGCCGCCCCGCTGCACAAACAAAGGAAGTTTCGCTGGCCTTCTTCGATCGCCCTGGACACCACAGCAGTGTAGCCAGTGCCCCGCACATGTTTTTGGTCGGGGTCTACAGCGTAGGATGGCCTCGGAAGTGAAAGTCATCTCATGAAACACATGATTTTGGACAAGTGGCTTGCAGGGTGGTTCATTTTTGGCCCGTCTTGGGCTATGGCTCTGGCTATGGCTTGCTTCACTATTTGCCCTGCGCTACACCTTGCCACGTGCAGTTCTCGTAGTCGCATGAAGTTTCGCGCAAGGTTCTACAGCATGATCCAGAATGGTACGAACTGGATCCAACCTGTTGGCGAGAAGGCTTCTTTGAGATCCGTTCGCCTGTGATTGACAGCATGTGCAGCATGTACACCTTTCCGGCTATTGCTACAAGTCAGCACTTTAAATGAACGAATGAGAATGTAAACTGGGCGGCCAGTTGCTTGGCCGAAGGGTTTCTCCCAAGAGCAATTCACATTGTGGCCACACCATGGCCGCGAGAGAAGCCCAGCTGAAAAGTTTGAGCCACGGGAGCTCAAGATGTTTTGGTGCTGCCTGGGTCGAGTTGTTGTGTCGGGCCGAACGAGGTTGCACACGAGTTCACTAGCTGTCCGAATAAGCTGTCTTTCAGGGACCCATGCCGCGAAAGCAACCTGGTTGCAGCCAGTCTTTCAGCGCAGCTTTTTGGTGACATCGAATCAGATTGAAGGCCTTGCCAGCACGCCTAAGATTGTGTTTGTTGCGGGGATCACTTTCTTGTCTTACGCTCGTAGCAAACACGCAAGGTTGCCTGCCTTCTCCTTCTTTGCAACTGCGCACTTCTTACGTGTCCGAAGTCTGATGTGGAAAGGCTAGCGGCAACAACTTGCCGACATTTCGATTCAAAGGGCGGGCAAGTTATGCCGCCCTAGAACGGTAACCTCCCATGGAGAGTCGCGCTTACGTAGTACTACTGTATCCTCAAGCCAAGAGATTTGCAAGGAACCTTCTGGCATGGAGGCCCCTTCTGAGTTCCGATTCTAGAAGCCCAAGTCCCAACAGTCTGATAGCTCCATAGTCAGCGAGAGCATGCGACCACTCAGCAACGGCACTGTGCAATGATTTCGAGGGGCGATTTTGTCAGTGTGTTCCCCAAGACAAAAGCAGAAATAGGCAGAGCAGGAGGCCATTGCAAGAAGACTTTCCTTGCTGAGTTAAACAGCAAGGAGCCGTCCTGCAGAGACAGCAGAAAACAAACAGTCATCAGAGGACGGCATGGCTGGTGAGGAAGGGCTGCGAATGCAGCTACAGCTATGGGCCCTTCGAGGCCTTCGGTTTTGCCAACTTGCCTTCGCAGCAGGGTTTCCAAACCCGGAACTTGCAGTGCCTTTTTTTCGTGACCCTGATACCTCTGAAATGTTTGGCTCCTACTACGGCGTACTGTTGTTCTGCTACTGCTACTGAGCATCATTTTGCCATTGCTACCGATAGACAAAGATGCTCTTGTGGTTACTGCTGTTACAGTATCATCTTGGCAACCACTTACTGACAAGCTGCTACACCACCGCTACCGCTGCAACTATCACTACTACTACGACTACCACTCCACTACCACCCGGCTACCAGTACCACTAGCATTACGACGAGCATTACCACTACCACGAGCACTACTTGCATTTCTACTGATACGGCTACTGCTAATCCAAGCACTGCTCCTACGCCTGCTACTCCTCCTCCTCATCATCATCATCTTATTACTACTACTACTACTACTACTACTACTACTACTGCTGCCGCTGCTGCTGCTGCTGCCGCTGCTGCTGCTATTACCACCACCACCGCCACCACCACCGCCACCACCACTGCCACCACCACCCCTGCCACCCCCACGACTACTACTATTACTACTATTACTACTACTACTACTACTACTACTACTACTACTGCTATTGCTATGGCTATTACTATTACTATTCTATACTGTACTATTTCTTTGCTTCCGCTACTACTACTACTACTACTACTACTACTACTACAACTACTACAACTACTGCTACTTCCGCCTAGCACGCAGGTCCCACCGGCAGAGTTCCCACCCTGGATGGTCCAATTGATGTCCGAGGCAGGAATAGACCACAAGCTTCTGCAATAAGTGGCAGCTGGGGCTGCTACCGTTGGCGGTGTGGGGTTGGGAGTTATGAAGGTTCTTCAGCACGTCGCGTTCTGAACGACCAGCAATGGACCAAGATGCTGTTTTGGGCCACGGACACCGGCCTGATGTCAACGATGCCACAGTTCGTGGCGTTGGGATCATGGCAACAATACCGTATCAGGCACAAGCGGCTTAGTGACCAACTTAATCAGTGTAAATGTTGCAAGATCGAGATTGCGCTGCTTGTGCATCCCTGCCGACCTTGGGGGCCATGGAGGTCATGCCCTTCTGTGGATTCACGAGCGTCGGAGAATGGCCAGCAGCTAGCCCTCCAAAAGAACATTCTTGCTTTGTTCAGATTTCACGAACCGAAGAGGCCCATTGCGCCTTGAGGCTGTCGGGTTTAGCTGCTCGCTCTTTTGAGCGAGCGAGGCTCCTGAATATTTCAATCGTGCGTTAAGAAGAATGCTACCCTCTACTTTTTACGAAGTATAGGCTCGGGTATAAGATGAATTCCGAAGGCAATGGAGCATTCCATTTCGACCCAACTGCAAACACAGTGCACACTAAGCCACCGCACTCGCATAGAGCATGGAAAAGCAAGCGAGATCAGGGCGATGATGTTAAGCCTCGTAGTGACTGGAGCTTCTTGGGTCTGGCAAGCTAAGCGAGAGAGTTCACAAAAGACTCTATTTATGCGTCGTGCTCAAACTTACCGGGGTTGTTTACGACAGGTCTTAAGAAGCCATGGCTTTCGGCCTTGGGTTGGGAGATAAAGAGGGGGCTGGTTGTTTCCCACAAGGTTCCTGACCGCGATAAGTGACTAGCCTAAGCGAAATACGACGCCATCATTGAGCTCAAAGACTGCGACTATTTCCCCCTAAGCCCTCGTCGAAACAAAAGGACTGTTGCAATTTGAACCTCTACACGGATGGAGCCTCGACTGTGGGCTGGCACTCAGACGACGAGGCTCTCTTCCAAGGCCGGGAGTGGTCTTCACTTAGTGGACGTCCAGGAATGATGTAGTGCTCAAAGTTTGAGACGGGTTTCGGAATGTAGCATTTAGTAGGCCGTGGCGTGTTTGGAGTTTACAGACTTCCGGTCAGTGAGTTTTGTCCCGATGCTGGTTGAGATGAGTACTTCACTCACTGCGGGGTTTCGCCGGGTGTTGCGGCTCCCAATAGGTTCGAGGTTTTCAGGGTTCACAGGGTTTGAGGACCGCGACTCCTTGGAGCTGTGGCAAAGCTCAGGGTTTGCTATATGCTATACAACAGTGGTGACATCTTCGGCACTTCCAGCTTCTCCGAAAATGCGGTTCAAGAGCCTTGGCAAGTCTCTCATGGCCGCTTAGCTGGGGCCAATGACAGGGCTTGGTGATGGTTCTGCACCTCGCCATCCCAAATATCCGTGCTGTCTGGAATTCCTGTCTTGCGATGAACGGCAAATCTCGAGAGGTCGATACCAGGACATCACGATCATCTCCATGTCCCTCGGCGTTCCGAGGAGCCTGCTGTACAGTCGAAGTTTCTTTGTTTGCTGCATGGGCGTTTCAGGGCTCTCAGTCTGCTCCATGGTGTTCAAATCAAGTAAAGGTTCGTTTTCAATAAACACTGACTGCCGAGTGTCTTCCAGAGCATAGGCAGGCAGCATGGACTTTCTCTGGCAGGAATCTGTGGTTTTCTGGTCTGCTGTGGCAAGTGAATAGGTATGTTCGGATGCGCATGACAATCGAAGCAGCTTTGAAAACTAATTACGTGCTACATACACAGACATACATATACACGTACACACACAAATACACATGTTAGATATACATAAATGTATACAGCCACGTACGGAAGCTACGGAACTGAATGTATGTCCGCCACCCCGGTCCCAGAACAACAATGTGCCAAGTTTTGCGTCCGCATGCGATGGGTTAACCTTCCAGAATGCCCCTTCCTGTCATATTCGGCACAGTACCGCTCTCCCTGTAAACCAGCTACAATTCAATCCATATCCGGCCATACGCACAACATGTTCTAATCGCTTACACACCTGTGAACTGTAGCAACGACTGGACTGCGCTGACCAACATCTCAATGGGTACTAGTTACCACAATCTTGAGCGCAAGCCTTGCGACGTGAGATGTTTCATGTTTGTCTACTGGCCTTTCGGGCCTGCACATTTCTGACGGGCATGCACCGTCGTAGAACAACAGCAACATACGATTTCGTATGGTGATCCGTGTTGTGCGCACGCATGGTGACTCACTGCCTGCCTCTCTGTCTCTATCTATCTCTCTCTCTCTCTCTTGCTCTCTCTGTCTCTCTCTCTCCCTCTCTCTCTCTCTCTCCATGAATGCTGATGGGCTTTCATGTTTCAGGTTTGAGCATCCCCTTGACTTCGATGTGCGTCCCTCGTTTGCAGGACCTTTGAGTTGCGCTACCTCTACCCGGAGGAGCATGAAGAAGCCGCTCGGCTGTAGTGCCTCGTGGACGTGGTGGAATCTTGGAAACCCCGAGGAGGAACCTCGAAACTCTGAACTCTGAACGTGACACAAGCTTCCGTTTACTACTGTGTGTCAGACTGGAGCAACCAAACTGCATAAACCAAACCCATCGGACCAGTGAGTCACGGATCTGAACCAAAGGAAGTCATCGCAAACATGGCTTCAAACATCCTAGAGAAACAGCCCTTCGCTTTAGCATAGTGACTTGATGTATACCATGTTGCACCGTCCAGGTGGCCCCTGGACAGATCATTATCGTTTTCGATCGCTGCATTCGAGTACCATTCAGCCATGCAAAACACAAGAGCAGCACCCCTTGACCTATGAGATTCTGCATAAACAGACACCTCCGTATGCTGTGTTTCACTTAGGACACCCCTCACTCCTCACCCTGGACTAACCCCATCACCATAGTCATGCAGCTTATGGCTTCGTTGCTAGTTTGATCTGTCTTGCACCGACAAGCATGCAATCCCCATGATGTCTCGTAGACCCGAAGTGCAGCCACACTTGCCATACTCACTGATTCTGTTTCTGGCAGGAAATGCCGCATTGGCATAGCAGTACGAGTTGCCATCAGGAACCTAGTCGCGGCGGCATTCGCCTTTGCAGCTCCCGCTTGGTGACTTCAAGCCCTTCCCTACCCTTCATCGTAGACGTCAGGTAGCTACGGCAAGATACATTGGCTAGAAAACCTTCTATTTTGACGCTTCCGCAATTCATAGTCAAGCACATCGGTTAGGTAGCATGCCAGAACGACATGAGTTTAGTCTGCGAGCTAGACGAGTCCTACGAATCAGAAATGACACAAGGATGCACGAGTAGAGTTCTGCCAGAGCACGCAGTTGTGCCGTCTTTTCGGTGGCTTCGAGATTTCATTTTCAGACCATGAACCTCTCAACCCTCAACTGTAATCTACTGTACGCAAATACTGATCATTAGGCATTTAGCAATAGATCTTGTCGTGTCGGCTCGTCCAAGCTGCATTCTGGGTTATCTCTTTTCGAAAGTCGAACTTCTGGGTTCGCTCAGACAGGGGGTGGCTTTGTGCCCACGATAGCACGCAGACACGACAACTCCACTGCAACCCTTTCAACCTGAGTTTGAACGTACAGGAAGTCAACAACAGTCACACCATGAGTTGTAGATGCATCCGCCACACCCGGAGTTAAGGAATTGATTTGGACGCGTTACTTCACATGCTTCAGACTGCTTTGGGGTCCTTGTGCTTGGCGGGCTTGTGCCTCTAACCCCATAGACTGCGTGCAGCAGGACAGATTGGCGAGCAAGAGCCTGTCTGTCGCGCTCCGGCCCTGCGACGATGAAGTAGTGCCCAAAGGGCCCTAAGATGAAATCCGAGACTTCAAACCGAAATCCCGAAGCCTGGGTCCACAAGAAGCCCATCTGCAGAACCGGTAGCTTTCCTCAACCCCAAGCTTCTGCCCGCTGGTCCCATGAGAACGACTGCTCCAAAAGCCTCCCGAGGATCCTCGAACAAAAAGCTTGTGTAGCCAAAAAAACAGAAGGATCCCATCACAGAGGACAGACAGAGGATGATTTGGGGTTTCTTTTCATCCGAGAGCCGGGCCATCCCTTGTTCTTGGACCTCCTGCCTGCACTAAATCCTGCAACCCCTCCACCCTCTTTTTAGTACTTTGCATGGGCCCTGCGCAGAAGGAGCTGCAAGCCTGGGGTTCAAGAGTACCCAAAGCCTGGACTCCGAAAACTCAGAGGCAGTGCTCCACCGCTTTGTGCTCGGCAGCGGGGACTTGATGACCATGGAGGGCATGGCCCAGACCCTTGCTTGCTATGAGGAGCAAAATGGACTCCTTGTTGTATGTTTCTGTGAGGCTTGGTGTTTTCTGAGCATCCTCGTGTTAAATTCACGCCGCAGGATGAAGGTAGGATCTCAGAGGATCACAGAGAACTGCCGCCAACGCACGCTCTCTCAGTGATGAGTGGGGAAGCAATGCTGGGGCCAGGCGTCAATGCTACGCCTCTACGCAACAGAACGGGCAGAAGCACAGTAACACTCGAAAGCTTGACTGTTGAGCAATGCAGCCAACAGCTAGCACCAACAAGAAGCAGTGATGTAGTGGCCATGAAAACCTAATCAGACCACAACCCGACTAAGCATTACTAACAATCGTACACACGACACAGCAGAAATGCCGCTATATCGAATGGCGCGACAGCAATTGCGGTGGTAGGCCAAAAACTCAAACAGCAAGAAAGAGCATAACGGTCGTAGCAGCTTGATGTGTGAGTGAAAACGCCCTAAACCCGTAAGGTCCACAACCCCGAAGACCCTCCGAAGGCCCCAAAGCCTCAGAAGCTCCCAGGAAACACACGCAGCACCGGGTCCCCAAAGAGCCGGCCTTTGGTGCACGGATCAACCTGACCTGGCGTTGGGTGAGGGGCTCTGCGGGCTGGAGGATAGGTTGCAGCGTGGGGTTGAAGTTGTGATTTTCGGTTGCGGATTCTGAGAGCTTAACGGTCATAGCTGGTTTTCCACATATATATATATATATATGTCTGGAGCGCTATATAGGAGTTCAGTGTGCCCATTCAAACTCGGATCGGGTTCTGAGGGTTCTGATATTCTATCTACAACAATGAGGCTGTTGTGCAGGAACTGGTTTGGGCGTTGGGATGCCTAGCGATTTAGGCAAAGCTTTCTGCATGGGCCTAGATCGGTCGCATGATTCACTTGGCTGTGCGGCACTAGCGAGATTCGAGAGCACATGTTCCGGGGCACATGTCGCATGTTTTGCATCCAAGGGCATTGGCCAAGCAATGCGAAGCCCAGCACCGCATCCTGCAGAATGCCCGATTCATTGGCATCCACTCAGGTCCGGAAGCACAAGCCGCACTGCCCTGCGGGGCACGCTTGGAGATAAAGCTGGAAGGGCAAACTCCATCATGCTGCCGCCGCTGAACCTAAAGCGGAACTAGACGTAACTAGACATGCAAAGCCTGTGTGGGACACCAGCTTTCTAGGCGGAGCCGCGAGGAAGGTAATCAGAAGAGATCATGCATACCTTTAGAGGGCTAGTAGCTTTGCCGTTTACGTCCTGGATTGGTGCTATATGCTTTGGGATTGGTGGGATTTGGCGCAGGTGCCGATCGGGAACCAACTGGATATAACAGCCTTTCCCACCCAAGAAGCACCAATTTTGTTAGACAGGGCGGAGGCAGCAGCTTGACCATGTGACTCCTAACTCAGTACTGCAGCGTCGGTCAGCGCAGAAGTCGTGAAGGAAGACCGATGTTGCCTTGCCCTATGCAGGGCGCAGCTCTGTTTCAGAGAGGCACCCAGCTTGTGGCCATTTCCCCGGTTCAGCAGAGCAGGCGCCAAGTACGCGGCAAAAAAGAAAGATGTTCTCGCCAGTCGCCTGTGTTGAAATGACACTGCTGTTGCGATACCGGCGACTCTGTCTCGATGCCAGCAGCAAGTGCCTAGCTTGCTGGAAGCTTGTAGGTTTATAGAAAGGGTAGAACTGCGAACCTGCAGAATGCCAGACATGTAAATGTAAGTGGTCCTACAGCCCCATGAAGCTTACCATCGGGAGTTCCAGCCCTCCCTTAAAATGAAGGGCCAGAGACATGTGCTGGTTGAGCTAGACACCAGCCATCTAGCACATTGCATTAGTTCAGGTGTCTGGACAGCGAGACTCGACCCAGCGGTTCGCGTTCTTTCCTTGATCGTCGGCGAGGTTTCTGTGGTAGCCCCCTTGCCTTGGATCCCGAGCCTGACGTCGTCTTCCATCTGCTGTAGCCAGCGTAGATGGAACGTGATGAGTGGCTTAGCATTGGTGAGCTTAGACATCCAGTTTCAGATACTCGACCTTCAGGTGTGCGATGATAGCTTAACACTCCATCGTGTGAGTATACTGCGAGAACTCTTTGGGCAGATTAGTCTGGATAGTGCATGTATAATTCGGTTCATTACATACTGCTCTACGTGCGCAAACTATCACCGCCACAGCCATCCCAACAACAGCCACCCCGACATCGGTTCCACGACAACGCGATTTAATGCTGCCAGCCAGCCCAGCTCTTTATTTCTGCGACCATTACGGCTGCACTGCCACCGCAATCTCATCGAGTACCCGCCGCCGTTAGCACGATCGCAACGGCTATGACGACGACTACCATCTGTGACACTACGAAGTGCGAAGGCTGCGACAACTACGTCGATGTCGACGATGACTTGGAATCTCGTCGTCACTTCTACTGCTTTGAGTAGGTCCAGAACTATCTCTGCCACTTCAGTGCAACTTCTTCTCGTGTTTTCGACATCAAATCGGGCGTGTCAAACTTCCTCTCCGGCATCATGATCGACATAGCAATGCTCTTGCTTTGTTCCTTGTGATAGTGGCATTTGCATGCGTATTCCCGCTACCTCCGTGAATCTTACGACTACGTATGACTACGACTGACATGCGCACCAGCAGAGGCTTGCGTTGCTAGTAGTTCGCAGTCTAAACAGCACTGACCCAACTCCACAGCACTAGAAAGGAGGACTACCACAGAGGCCGACACGCCACACCGCCCAACAACAATGCTCCAATCCTTTGCGCATTCCATTGCTTGGATTTCGAAGCCCTGGAGAACCAATTTTAATCCCATTTCCTGTGAAAGGTTATATGCAGCAATCACCGTGCACGTATCTGCATTGCTGGTTTCATTTGGTTTCGGAGTAAGTATACCCAGGAATGATGCATGTACATACACCAGCACGCCTATTAAAAAAAAACACATGCACAGAGCCAGTTGCCGGGCTCTCCACTGACTTACCGTTTCAGGGTTCTGAGCTTGATGTGCTCATGTGGTGTATGTAACAGGCAGGACTTGAATTCTAGCAGTTGCATCAAAGCTGTCGAAGAGAGATGTGGGCTTTTAGGGTGACGCAACGAAGAAAGCGAGCACGAGGCCCAGCAAGCGAATGATGTCTGTAGTTCAGTCGACTGCTTCCCCTTCAGCTTGATGCCTTTCCGTTATGGCACGTTATTACCATCGACATCTTCGCCGACATAGATATAGCAACACTTGTGGCGGGGATCATTGCACGCCCATAATAGCCACGAAAATGCAGTTCTGACTATGGTTCCCTCTTACCAACAGAAGCAGCCACAGCCCTAAACTTACCAGTGGGCTTCACATTCCAGTGGGCTTCACATTGCCGGGTTGGACGGACTCGGACAAGGCGTGGAGCGGAAAAGCGTGAGGTGTTTGAGACTTCGTCAGTAAGATGCCAGCTCAACTAGTACGCTGTCGAGGTTGGATGAAAAGACTAGTTTTCTGTGTCCACAACTTTAGACAGACACATGCTTTTGAGAGCTGGCTTGTGGGTGACTTTTCTTACATATTTCGCAATAAGGCCTTGGCTGTTTTAGCTTGATGGGCCCCATTTGGCACAAACGGCTTGGGAACAAGACCTGCAGCCATGCCACTTCAGGCCCTAGAAAGTCGCAGCAGCTCGTGCCATGTTCGACTTCCTTTGCCACCTTTCTGACACAATTTGCTTTGACATCCTTTCCGAAGTCTACTAGCAAGCCGCTGCCAAGCTCATGCAATCCGAGACAGCTGAAGCGTTGGGCTTCGGGCGTGCCCGAGCGGTCCGTAACTCTGTAGGTTCCCAATCTGAACTTCAGCATGACATCCCAGCTTGAACTTGGTTAAGACATAGAGCGTTCCCGAAGAGTGCAGCTGATGTTGGCATGTCGCTGGCCGCTTTGCCGCTTGCTTTTGTGCCGGACCCTTAAGCCGGTACATGGTCGAACCTTTGGAACTGTTTCCTATCCCGTGTATGGTATGCCATGCAACGAGATTCGGTGATGCCAGCCACTGAAGGCACCGGAGTGAATCGTACACAGGTTCGGGTTCAGCAGCTCTGGATTATGCATGCACGACTACACTACACATGCACTGGAGTGGAAGAGAGTGGTGCTCGCTTTACACAGTCAGAGGCGCTTGCATGCATGTTTTTGCTATCTTCCGTTTTCCAACACAGCCATTCGGTGTTGGGAAGCTGCCGAGACGGACGATCTTAGACCAGGTGCTGGCAGGTGGACGTGGCTTCGTTTAGTAGCGGTTTGGGGCAGTCTAGCCGGGCCAGGCTTCAAGCATCCCGCAGCACTGAAGTTGGGGCCGAGCTTCGGTTTGCATGTTGTACTCCCGCATCGGGCAGATGTGGCAACCGACGTGCGTCAGCTGGTGCAGAAGCGTTCGTCGTCGCATTCGTCTCGTGAGCCCAAATCACTTCTCGATAATGTCCTAACTAAAAGCAGACAGCAGCCCTCAAGAGCAGCTACGAGGCCTCCTCTTGGCCACCTGCCATGGGCAGGATGCTACCTTCGCCGAAGGCTGCGGGTTTGCAATCCAATTCAGCCGTGAGATTGGCCAAGTTTGTCAGACGCAGAAGCCGTTCTTTCCCCCGCGAAAAGCCATGCACTGAGGATGCGGCTCAAGAGATTCCCCACGTAGTGGTGGCCAAAGCGCCGAAGCAGGGCCATGGATTTGCCAACCGGAGTCGTGCAAGGCGAAGTAGTCGGAGTTCCACAGATGGAGATGGAATGGCAAGGCGAAGTCGGCGGAGCGCCACACATTGAGATGGCTCCACAGCAGCGCCTCAACTTCCCACTTATGACTTACAGCTGTGCTCTGCATGTGAGGCGAATCATGAAGTGTGCGTATTTTTTTTGCCAGATGAAGCTGAATACATACAACTACAGGTGTATATACATATTAGGAGAGACCGTTGTTTACATGAATCACTTTCCTGGTGTGATGTACATCCATTCTGACACAGATGGATAGATTTGGGTAAGCTGAGGTAGGTAGGTACAGGTAAATATATTTAGATACAGATAGATGTAGATAAAGATAGATACAGATGATTTTTTTGTAAAATTAGGTATATAGGTATAGGTGAATATATTTAGATTTACATAGATATAGATACTGATACATATATATATATACGAGTAGATAAGCATAGATATAGATGGATAGACAGATAGATACCCAGATCAACATACAGATGCAGAGCTACATAGGTAGATAGATAGATGACGTAGGTAGAAAGATAGGTAGATAGATAGATAGATAGATAGATAGATAGAGAGATCGACAGCTATGCAAGCATGTATCTTCTTGCTATGTAAGTCAGCATTAGGGCATGATCGTGTATATGCTTGCACGTGCTTAGTTGTTCTCCACTTCGCCGGAGCCTTTCAGCATTTTCTTGTGCCTGTGTATCGCTGAATGTGTCGTTATCTACGATGCGGCTGGTTTGTGCTTAATATTTGGTGCATTCAATACTTCCTCTTTGCCTTATAGACTACCTGCACGATCACAATCAGGCAATGCACTTTGTATGATTTCTCACAATACCTGAGTGCTTGGCTGCAAACACGCAGAAGTCCGGTGAATCTTGCTGCACTCTGACGAAGCCTAGGCAGGACATGACGGGCATGGGCATGTTGCAGTCTCTCCTAGAGCCCCACAGCGGGCTGATCGTGAAGCAGACGATGCGAGGATGCATCCAGGAGCGGCTTGTGTCGATACATGCTCTTGAGACAGGCCTCTGTAGGCAGCAGAGGTTCCGCCCAGGTGCGGCAGTTGACCCCTGTGATGTTGCTGTCTGGTAGGAATGCAAAGCTCTCCGGACAACTGCAGGGCTAGTACCCCCTCGTCAGGCTTTCAAAAATCCAGGGGTCAGATCAGCCCTTCCGCAATGGCCGCGGGAGTCCTTGGAGCCCCAAATACTTGTACCCCAACGATGGAATCATGGAATCCCTGTTTAACAGTTCTTGGCTGGAGAGCCCCAAATACTGTCGACACGTCCGAACCCAGAGGAGTGTTTGGGATGCGACGCCAAATCTGAGTCTCTTGGCGCTTCAGAGTCGGATTTGTGGCGTCGCGGCTTGGGCCGGGGTCGTAGCCTTCGCGTGTTGCAAGGTTACAGCAACACAAAGGGCTCGGAAAGGAAAGCATCTGCTTGTGCGTTGGCTGCGTGCTTGAAGTTGGGTGCCAGTGCGTAACGCTCAAGTCTGGGAGTTTTGTTGTTCATTCAGATCCCATGCAATATCGCGATTCCTCCAAACAGAATCACTTTCTCTGTGTTTGGGACAACTCCGACGTCTGAGGTACAAGATCGCGCCGCTAGACCCTGGTGAGATTCGAGGCGAGCTCCGCACGAGTCAAGCCTCGAGGTTTCTAGCGCTCTAGTGCTTTGGGGTTCCCAGTCGGCTTTAGGTTTCATGTGCTTATAATGGTTTTGCGTTTCAGGATGTATGTGGCTTCAGGATTGCGGGCTTGGCGGTTTAGTGTGATGTATCAATCTGCATTAGAGGGTTTTGGTTCAAGCCGATTGGGCGGGTGCGATCTGTTTTGTGGCCAGAAAGGACTCAGACAGACTAGACTGACTAGACGGCCTAGGAAACTTAGTGATCCCTAGTGGCAGTCTCCGGTCTCAGTCTTCACCCTGGGAGAGCTGGTGTGCTTCGCTTGGACCTCCACTGCTTAGGCCAGTGAAGCTGGCAAACCTATCGGAAGCGGAACGATTTCAGCCTCAAGTTAGGAGCGATGAATCCAGACCGGGCCCGCAGCTTGGGCTGCCCTATGCTCGCCAGCTATCCACTGGTGTAGCATGAGGACCCTGGCTTCCTGAAAATTTCCTGCGAAAATGCGAAGGACGTCAGCAAACTGAAAACCGCCACCTCAACAGTGGCCATTTTTCCAAGATTAACGAGCGGAGGTTCCAACATTCCGCTTAAAAGTGGTACTGCTATGTGGGGCCTGGTACGTGACAAAGTCCACCGGCTGCATCATTGAGGCCGTGTGGTCTTGGACGGGAGCATCATTGACAGTGCCGAGACTTCGTGTTCAAGCACCGGGGTTCGTTGATGTGCTCCGGCACTGAAACGTTAATCTCAAGTCCTTACACACTCGCACACGACTGCCCCCCGAAAAAGTCCTGACTCCTCAACTGAGAAGGGATACCTTAGACTGCCATGCAGCTTCGCCTCCCCGTACAATGGCACGTGCGAACAGGTGATTCTGCATCCGATCATGCTCTAGGCGTTCCGGAGACCATGTCTCTTGGCCGAAGCACTGTCAGAGCAGTAGTCGGATCAATTCAACATAAATCAACGTGGCCCTGCAGATGCTAAATTCTTTGTCCGACTCAAGCCCTGCATCCCAGGTATGCCATCGAGGAGTCTAACTGCTGCAGCTGAGCTCAAGCTGGAGTTGTTGCCTTACTTTCGTCGTGTTCGAGGCTCCAGGGACCAGGGACTAAGAGCCTTGGCTGAGGCCCCTGGTCTCACGGCCCAGAAAAGCAAAGCCTATAAATCCTTCAACGCGGTAAACTCGAACCCGGTACTGGTACTTGGGGGTTGGCAGGTTTTCTCCTAAGGACGGCATGGGTGCTTGGGACGGCTTTGAGAAGCTTGGGCCCAGGGCGTGTGAGTCCTTTTCTGTTTGCCCTGGTGACTGCAGTGGAGTGGCTTCGCTGGGACCTGGCCAGCTAGGCAGGTGACAAAAAGACGATAAACAGGACAACAAAGACTAGAACCCAGATCTTGGGATGCTAGTTCTCCAGTTAGCCTGTCTCTGGAAAGGGAACCGGATTCCTGAGGCCATCCATCGCACTGAAGACTGAAGCCCCACCTGGAATTTGCAAGTTGTGACTGCGATGAAACCCAGATCCGAAGGTTTCAACAGCGGGAAGCTCGGAGCTGTGAAAACCAGAGACCGACGCAAATTTAGGCTGCCGAGTCTGTAACCCGGCCGGGCGTGGCTTCGAGATGAACGTCTCCCAAGGCCGGGATGATGTGGTCGGTGGGTCGTCGGTAGCAGGTAGGTGGGGTAGGTAGGCAGGCAGGCAGGCAGGCAGGCAGGCAGGCAGGTAGGTAGGTAGGTAGGTAGGTAGGTAGGTGGGTAGGTGGGTAGCTAGGTGGGTGGGTACAGCGGGTGGGATGGTGGAGAGGTCGGCGGGGGTGCCCATACCGACACATTCAGTATGCCGATGTACATGCATATGGGCTAGCAGACGGGTAAAAGTTTGAACACGCGACTTGCCACACAGTATAGCGTCGTGTGAACAAAGGACGGGCAAGCCAACGTGAACGTCTAGTACACGAAGACATTCAGATGTGAACGAATGCTGCTCGTACTTGCAGACCTTGCAGACCGGGTCCGCCCGTAAGGGTGTGCATGACAGCATACGCAACGGAAGTGAAACAAGAAGTGACATAGATGCGCTGGTAGATCCGCACGAAAGACAGAAGAAAATCGCGCGAGTAGACGTCATGAAAACGTGCGCAAAAATCAAACACGCGCACAGGAGGCCCCGGAGGACCACCCGTGGCGATGCTTGGGCTGCTTTGAGCTTGAGGTCGGTGCAGAGGTGTGCTTAGCTGTTTCGTGCTTGGAGGCTGAAGGAGCAGGTTAAAGTGACAGCTGTCAGAATGCAACTCCCAGGAAGCATCGCTTTGATCCCTACACACCTCGCCAAAGGTTTGGCAACCGGGCAGGCTTGATGCCTGCCAGCCTGACTCTCCCCTTATGCCCGAGGAGGACAGGCGGACCAGACTCACAGACGGCTAGGTCGGTGCTAGCTACAATTTTCCGCAGAGCATCAACCTACCCCGGACATCCACCGACTCCCGAACCGAAGTCTTGCCCCGTTAAATCACAGCCTGACGGCTGTCAGCTTGGCACAATGAAACCCTTTTCCGTCGTCCCTAATTAACTCCTTCTCCTGGCCGAGGAAGTTTAACAAGCCCCTCACATTCCCTGCGATCTGCATGACCATCCAAAGCAAGTGCGCCGTATGTGTCGAACGGTTCTGGCAAAAGGGTTGTCGACCTAGAGCCGCATCTGCTTACTTGCTGATACACAGCCTGAAGACAGATTTGCTTGACGTTCGCACTTGAGCAATGGGGAGTGCGCAGTATTATGGATGCTGCTTCGAGTGACAGTTCCGATGCCAGTAGTTGGGGTGTGAGGTTTCGATATGGGAGTAGTCGACACCACCGCCGTCTTTGAAGGTTCAGAGCTTGGACAGTGTTCTTTAAGTGTCGCCCGCAGTTTTTAAGCCTCGCAGATTTCACTTGACAGGTATGGGAACTACGACTGCCCATGCTGTTGCTGCCTCCCGATGATGACGTCACATCTTCCGGACGGATCTTCGCTTCAGCCGTTCGGCACTGACAGTTCTAGATTCTAGGCCCGAGACGGATCCCTATTGTAAGCACTGGTGGGAGTTCCCCGGGCAACCGCAGACTCGAAAGAGGCACCAAACCCATGAGCGCCTTCACGACAGTCATCTTTGTTCACGCTCACATGACCACACCCGACGTCCCAGTGCCAACAAGCCCGTGCAATCTTGAGTTGTAGGTCTGAGTCTCGGTACTACTGCGACGTTTGCCTCTACGTTCCCAAGTTCAAATACAAGGAGGACGACCAAGAAGTGTTCCTCAGCTTCATTTTTTAGCCTGTGGCAGCGAGCCCAGGCAGTAGATAAGACTTTTGCATTCCCTGTCTCGCGGAGGTACATCGTGCATCCAGAGACCTGCTGCGGTGGTGCCTGCATCGCTTGCGACCCCTGCACCGGGAAGGGACTTTGGTACATCCCCTATTACTTCCACCACCCTGCGACCGGCGAGGTGCTCGGTGGAGAATACGGCGATCCCTACACCCCGCAGGTACGGAAGGTGTGGGCCGGTTGGAAGAAGGAGTGCTGCAGTTCAGCCGACACCTTCGTGGTCGTTTTCCCGCAACAGGCAACGGTGAGGAGGAAGGCTGGCCTTTTGGGGCTGACCTTTCTCATCGATTTTACTATCTTCGAGGGCCACGACTCCGGAGGTACTTATGCGACGGAGTAGGCGATGAAGTCATCGCTGATATGGTTCATGCTCACCTTGCTCGCGATTGGGTCTCGGTGCCTAGGGCCGTAGACTAAG
Organism: Symbiodinium sp. CCMP2456; assembly: GCA_905221635.1. Taxonomy (NCBI): domain Eukaryota; class Dinophyceae; order Suessiales; family Symbiodiniaceae; genus Symbiodinium; species Symbiodinium sp. CCMP2456. Next base: position 47,912 of record CAJNDV010025335.1, on the reverse strand, counting down.
AAGACAATGACTTCGAGAAGCCAAGTATGAACAAGACTCATAAGATTTCGACATGCGTTTGCCATAGGTACTTGGACCCATGACCGTGGGCAAGGCAAGGTTCCATCAGGAACAGGCCCAGAGCTAGTTGTCAATCTGGCCCACCGCGCATGTGGACACTTAGCGTTCGGGCAAGGGATCATTTATGTTGCACGGCCTGTTCTCAATTTGTGCCCCCTTACAAGGACCTATCACAACAGATCAACACCAAATTCCGTGCCAGAATCCGCGTGCGAAAGGGCAAGAGATCCGTGCAACAAGACATCGGCAAAACCACGGATAAAGCTTCCCAGTACTTCTCGGAACGCTAAGCAGCCCACATGTCCTTGAAATTGGCCTTCACGCTGATCTGCGAAGCAGAACGGCTCGGAGGCAGATTCTGGAGCCTAACCGCAAGCCAGCAACAAAAAAGCACATTCGTGTGCTGCATGATGCACGAGTGCACATGCTGTCGTTCGGGCGTGACGATCGCTTTGCCCATAGCCGCAGCTGTTCGCTTCAGGTGTTCATGCAGCCGGTGGTGTTGTTCTGTTCCTTACTTTCTTGATTTGGTTCGGCCTCCTGTTTGCCATCGCAACCTGACCCAGCACAGGGAACATCGAATGTCTTGCTGTAGCAACTCCGGAAGCTGAGCTGAAAGTGACCACGACCTGCTCTTGAACACTTTCACAAGACGACCTGAGAGGTGCTTGCCTCTTCACGCTACAGGAGCTGATCAAAGCTTCGGTGCCTGGGACGATCATGGGTCTGTCAACTTCGTTATTGCGCATTCGTGTGCTGCGGAACGAAGCCTTGTTGAGCTTCGCTCCTGCGATTGTGCTGCTGCCGTGATGTTACAAGCAAGCTGTTTGTTTTCCTGCCATGTTACAAGTCGTTTGTTTTCTGATGCTGGCTGTTCTGTACGAGACATCATAACTGCTTGGGTTTTGTGATTGTGTTTCGCCACGTTTCGCCACATGTATTTGAACCGTTCCTGCCAAGGAGCGCACCTGCTTCGACCACCTCCCGAAGTTTCTGTGCTGCCACGAGCCACCCAGCATTGGATGCTTCCGCGACGACAAACATCGGGAGCCTCGGTGCACCGAAGCCGAATAGAGACCTCGGGGAAAGGGATCTACGGAGAATCTACTGGTACGGTGTTTTCCAGGACTGTCGAAGGGCTTTTGTGATGGCTTGAGGAGTTGCAGGCTGGGGATTCAGAGTTGCCGGCTTACCGGTCCGAGACCTTTAAGGTTCAGATTTCGCATCCGCCGCCTTGCTTAGAGGTTTGATAAGTTAACTTAGGTCTCAGGACTGGTAACGGGCTAAGGCTAGAGGCCCTTGACGCATCAGTCATGAAGTGTTCAGCTGCATCAACCGCGGGTCCGAAGCCGAGCCAGGATGTCACGATATCTACAACCGAAGGATCTAGAACTCTCCCTCCAGCTTTACAGATATCACTAGAGCGGGTCGGCAAATATGGAGCTGCAGATGTGCGTGTTGATGTAGTGCCTGCATAGTTATTTGCAAGTGTCGGAACTGCTGCGGTTTTGCCATCCTTTTGTACCCTACCTGAAAGCACCATGACATTGTACTCAACTTCTTCGTCCATCTCCCAAGCAGTGAGGACATGTGCTGCAGCGAGGCGGGCTTATGGTGGCAGAGCGACAGGGAAACAAGTACCAGCTGCTGTCCCTGATTTGGGTGTTAGATACCAGAACACCGGCCGCCAACTTTCGCAATGTCCTACATGTGGTACCCACATCGCCAACACATGAAGTCGTGTTCCTTGCGAAAGTTGTGGATTGCTGATGCTTTTTGCTGATGAGTGCGTACTGTTGAATGAGAGATTCGGAGATGCCTTGAGGGATCCTTACGGCATTGTTGTTAGTGTTAAGCTGCGCTACTCCTTTGGAAATTGGATGGCTAGCATGAGAAATCATATCCGACTGGCTTGATGGAACTTTCGAGATCCTGAGTCCGCAAAGCTCAAGCATTCAAGCCGGCATTCAACCTTCATGTTTCCATGAGCTGAACTCACAAATGAGCTCATACATATTTCAAACAATTACAGAAGGTTGACCCCAAACAATTCGCGGCCGAAAGGCTTTAACAGAACTGGAGGTCCAATGCAAACGGCTCGAGAAGTGGATGGAATCATGAAATCTGACAGCACTGGGTGGATCCGTACTTATCAGGCCAAACAACAGTACCGAGGCCCTACATGTCAGGGCGTCAAGAGATCACGCGAATATCGACCATTGACCAGGCCCCGTTCTCCTCTGAGACGCTGACCCAGGACTACCTGCTCGTCCTGGTTACAGGCTTTCAGCCACGGGGCTGCAAGCCGGACCTGTACACGGTTGCTGGAGCTTTTATTTTCTCGGCACATGATAACGAACACGCTTGCAGCACAGCAGCACGGACTGCTTCACACACAGCCCCGTCTAAGACTCAAGCAAATCGGAAGTTCTGCCTGCGAAAAGCTGGAGAGGGTATACAGCGAATCTTTGACAGGTTACAAGTAGCATGACATTTTGGTGTTCAGTACGAAGCTCGGGCTCTTCATTTTGGGTCGGTTGGGGTGTTAATGGTGGCAATGCATGTGATCCATCAGCAGCTGCAACTGAAATTGCAGTGGGGTCAGCAGCAGTGCATGCATCTGAAGCCCGGAACAGGCATTGTTGCAACTACCTCGGGCACGTGTATCCTTCCCAACCACTGCATGCATCCTCGCACATGTTGTGCACGCAAGTGCGCATCTTTTGCGCACAGACAATATGTAGACAAACGTGAATTTGCGCTGTGATGTATACAGAGTAGACTGTAGACACAGTGTGCACAACCCTGGAGTGCCACCATCTGAGGGAGGTGCTGCAGCGCAGCTGCCCCTTTGCTGCGGCATTGACCCAGCTTCTACCGTACACGATGGCCCCTTGGAGCACTCGATGACATTTATTCTTTTGGATTGCATTGACACTCAAAGCACAACAGGAGCGACTCCTGGTTCGTCATGCTGCTACTGCTACTGCTACTGCTGATGCTGCTACTACTACTACTACTACTACTACTACTCCTGCTGCTGCTGCTGCTACTACTACTACCACTACCTACTAGTATTACTACTATTACTACTGCTGCTGCTGCTACTGCTCCTGCTACTGC
>CAJNDV010025335.1:26200-44652 GCA_905221635.1 Symbiodinium sp. CCMP2456 | reverse complement strand
CTGCTACTGCTACTACTACTAATGTTCAGAGGAAGTGGGTGACAAAAAAGCTACTTCTTACAACTGCTCCTACTCCTACTCCTGTACAAGTGTTTCTACGCCTGCTACTACTACTACTTCTTCTTTTACAGCTGCTGTTGCTGCTGCTGCTGCTGCTGCTGCTGCTGCTGCTGCTATCGTTACTGCTACTTCTACAGCTGCAGTTGCTGCCGCCGCTGCTGCTGCTGATACTTCTCCTACGACTATCACTGCTACTACACATTTGACGCGACTGGGTGTGCTTGCTCGTGTACGGTTGCTGTTGCTATCACATTGTGTTGTATTCTTGTTTGGCTCTTGCCATTGGCAATCGATGTTGCAGTTGTCGCGATACTAGCGTGAGTCTCACTACTGCTTCAACTCTGACTTGTCACCATAAGTGTGTTGATCCTTGTGGCACTTGGCATTGAGATGCTAAGTATAGTGTCTGAAATCTCAAGCACTGAAGGCAGCCAGAAGCCACCCAGAAAATGGCGGCACACTGCATCGCGGGAATCAGAAGTACAACTAGTTGTGACGGCAGCAACAAAACATAATAACAGCAGCAATAGCAGCAAGAATGGCAGGACTAGTATCAACTGCTCGTCCTCTTCAACCGCGGTCTTCAGCGTGCGAGAAGCAAAAAGTGGCCGTCCACGCTCAGGAAAACCTTGACCTGAAGATCCAAGTCCTGGTACATGAGATGACCCCGATTGCCTTGACACCCAGACGGGACATGATGGTAAAGCTTTAGGATTGCAACCTCAAGGGCATTCCGGTGAAAGCAAAATCGATGGTGAGTGAACCAACATTTTCGGTCACGATCTCGTGCTGTTTCTGGGTTGCGCATGGTTGGGGTGGAAGTCTCCTGACGAAAACCCCACCAGCCTTGGCATGTGAATCATTAGCACTGGGGCTCAACGTAGTGCAGACTCTGGCGAAGCAGTGCTTTCCTGCGAGTTCCCAGGTGCTTCCATGGGGGTCTAAGTGGGTCTCGATGTTTTTCAATCGCCATCGTCCTCATAGATTGTGAATCTAGACATGGTGTGTGGTTCTTCTAGCTTCTGCTATTCATGGTGGGGTTAACGGCATCTCTGCTATCATTATACACGGTAAACTATGGATGTACGTATGTATGTATATATATATATTGTATATGCATTGTATGTACATTTTTTGTATATATATATATATGAGATATAGATTATATGTACTTAGTAGCTGAGTAGGTAGCCTTTAACCTTTTCGGGCTTATATGATCCTACTATAATTGGAAAGGTTAACCTTTGTTGGGCTAGGGTGCTCAGCCCCTAACTGTAAATCGTACAGATATATATATATATATACATAACAAGTACGAACATATAATATTCAAGAATATACATTTACATTACCAAATGTTTGCATTTATGAGTAGCTTTGTATACTCCCTTCTTCATGTCTAGTTGTTCGCGTCATATGTATAGAAATATATATATATATATATACATACATACATACAGACAGACGTATGTATGTATGTTTTTTGTTTGTTCTTTTGCATGCGTACACCGCTTTACTTCAGGGTTGATGGGCCGTTAAGGAAGGGGCCCTACCTAGCCCCAGCTCTTAAGTCCTCAGTCCGGGTGGCTGAAGCCGCTTGGGAGCTTATGTGATAACTGCAACTGGGTTTTTGGTCTCTCCCCTTTGGTTCATGGCCCTGGGACTATCAACCTGTCCTCGGGGCTCCGTGAGCGCGATCTTTCAACTCAAGGCCCGGGCGATGAGCCACGCAGGCGCCGAATGGAGCAATCTGCTTGCGAGCCTCGGCAGAAAGTTGGAGGCACGACACCGAGCACATGGAAACCCGTAACCATAACGTAACTCATGCTAGTAGTACCCGTCATGATCTCGAGCTGGAATGTAGGTATGTGAACTACCACACATGCGATCCAGAACAAGAAAAAAGGAGTCATCAGTATTGGTTGTAGTGCTGTTCCAGAACGGTATTACTCGGTTACAACATGTTACAACAATGCTGAACTTGCATGCTGTTGTGGCGGTTAGAATGATGCCGGCTCTTTCGGTGTGTTCAGGGCATTGATGACTACAAACCACGTCCGTGGATCATTGTGCTGCAGTCACCCTTTCTCTGGCCCTAGGAGTGAATGGCCCGTCTTTGGGATCCTGAACCGTGTTCGGGAGATGCGTGGCATGGCCAGGTGTTGCGAACATCAGAAACGGATAGAGACTGTTTTGTTGCTTCTGATTCAGGGCGCACTTCTTACATCAGACAAGACTTTGGTTGGGAAGAACTTCCAGCGCTAGGTTGTTTCTTTTGATTCTGGGGTCCCATGTCGAGGGACGGCGGATGGTGCAGCGTACTAGTATGTGGAGTTCCGAGGACTATTGTTTACTCCTGCGAGAGGGAACAATTGTTTAATCATATGACATGCCGTGTGTCGTGCTTTTCATGACAGCAAGAAATAGTCAAGCGGCTTCCACGGGTGTAGGTTCTTGTGTCGGTCTCTACAGATAGTTTAGGCATACAACAAACAGTACCGTTTCGGAACAAGCACGGCTGGAGCATGAGACAAAAAATGCAATCCGAATCAAACCGAGTTCACAAGCGCATGGTGCAGGACCATTTTTCAAACCGCCTGCTTTTTCCCGCGACCATCTCTCCCGGACTCTAGCCAATTTTGCGTACATGATGGCTTGCGTCCTCCGCTGCACTGAGCAACCACGACATGAAACGAAAAGCACAAGCATAAATATGTCCCATCAGGATGACATGGAGTGAGTTCAGAGGAAAGATGCAACCTCCAAAAGCTAACCCCATGTCCTGCGGCTTGGTGTGCACAGTCCATGCACGCCTGTGGTTCCCAACATGAGTACATCAGCAACTGCACTGCCTTCGCGAGCCCCGGGCCCAGGTGTCACGTCGCCCACAGCCGACCCGTACTATGCCAGCCTGGCCAAGGATGCTGCGCTCTCGCCCGTGATGGCGCGAGGGTTTCAATGTCTAGCTTCGTCCCTTTATAACAGAAGTTGACCATCTGTTCATATCTTATGTATAAAGCCACATGTGGATAGATGGGTAGGTAGATAGATAGGTAGACATAGGTATGATTGATAGATACTGTAGGTGGTTACATAGGCGGACAGGTGGCTAGGTAGGCAGGTAGGTAGCTCGCTGGCTAGCTAGCTAGGTCGGTAGGTAGGTGGGTAGGCAGCCAGGTAGTTAGATGGCGCATAAGCATGTAGGTAGCACGTAGATACATATAGATAGAGATAGACAGACAGATAGGTAGAAAGGTAGAGACAGATAGATATCTCCTTCGGGGGAGGAAAGAGTGCCTCTGTCATTTACCTGCAGCAAGTAAGATAGATAGATAGATAGATAGGTAGGTAGATAGACAAAGACAAAGCCATGGACAGGCAGATGCTTACAAAGATTCGGCATTGAGCTGTAATATAAACAGTAAATACATGCATACATACACACGCACACTCGCGCACATGCACAGTTGCATGCATGCAGACGTTCATTCATTCTTCATTCTTACGGGTGACTGTGTTCGGTGGGATGCCGGGGGGCTTCTCGTCCAGGCCTTGGCTCAGCTCAATGCCTCTGACTGTATGATGCGAGCCACTGCCAGGCCTGAGGCTTTCGAAGTCCAGGGAAGCTACAAAGTCATGCAGAGGTAGTTGTCGATTTTTGTTTTATGACCATGCAGGTCATGGAGCAGAGCTTTATTTGGAAGGGGTGAAGGAGTCACCGCTAGAACTGTCATCATTTTGGTCACTGTGGAGATGAAGTTGATGGGGCTCCGGCCTGGGCTGTTTTCTTTAAGCTTGTGGTTGCCACGACTACTGTCCGTTCAACAGTTTAGGATGTGTTGAAGAACAGTTCATTTGAGCGCCTTGCCAGAGATACCCGACAAGTCTGGTGCGTCGAACCCCATGTCCCCACACACTCTATTCTACTTCACGCTTATCCTGCCTTCGGACTTGAATGGCCGGGCATCATCGCAAATGAGAGCTCTGAAATCAAAGCATCAGTGCGGAAGTCCTACTAGCAAAGCTGAGCGTCTTGCATCTTGAGGTCAGAGCGGAACACGGCAGTCTACACGTGCAGTGAATCCTGGCCACAAGCCCTACAGGCCTTGAAAGAGCATGCAACAAGAAAGACATACATTCTCATTTCCGCCAGCTATCGCCGCGGCCCAAAGGAATTTCCACACCGAGTCTAAACAGCGGAGGCTTCACTTGGCGCTCCAGGCCGACTTTGCCCCCAGTTTCCTCAAGTCGCCAGCTGCCCCTTGGAGCGAATCTTAAGGCTTTGAAAGGCGGCGCTTGTCAGCTTGTTTTGAAGAGGCAGATGTTGAAAAGTCTCCAGACATTCTTGCGCAAGCCGAGGCGCAGCTGGTAGATGATGCAGAGGGCCAGGCCGTGAAATGCGTGCGAAAGCTGCATCCTCGCCTCAAAGAGTCCCTTGGCTACAGTCAGGAATACGGTTTGGGACCGGAGATTGGAGTTTGCACAACTCTTGTATGGACGCAGCAGCACGTCTTACCGGTAGTTCGGGCGCTTCAAAAGTGGCGCAGATCTTAATCGGATTTTTCTTCGGTTAGGGGGACTCGCAGGGTGGGCGAATGTTCCCCTGCCGCTCCCAGCCGCGGCTTCCATCGCAGGTTTATGAGTACCCCTTCAGAACACTAGCCCTGAGGGACAGGGAGAGAGAGAGAGAGAGAGAGAGAATCTATCCCTATCCTATACAAGCACGAGGGCATGTGCCCGTTCGCCGGAGCCATTTGGGCTCGAGCAGTTCAACGGGCTATAAAGGGCCAGATCCATCAGGCACTCGACCCGACTCGTCTCCTGAACCCAGGAAGCCTGAATTCGAAGCCAACGCAAGCAAGCGGTCAGTTGCCCCCCCTCCCCGATACCTTGAACCGATGCACAGCCCCTCAGCAAGTAGTCTTGGAAGGAGTTACAACGAAATCGGTCAAGTCTTGTCACAGCCCCATATACCATGGCGGCACCTGCCAGCCGCAGCTCGACATTCTGGCGACTGTGGCAGCACTTGCCAAAAGCGAGCAAGACTCTTCAACTCTCAAGTGACATGTTTATGCTTAAGCTAGCTCTGGCCACAGGAGTCAGAGCAATACTATTCTGCTCATCGCAGGTATGAGATGTGGTGCAGGTCATTCGAAAGATAAAAACGCAGAGGGCTTTGGCCACTAACCCTGATTGGGTGATGCCATGAGCCCTAGAACCTTACGGACAGGTGTTGGCTCCTGGCCTCAGCGCTACTTTTCGGCCAAGCCTCTGCGCAGGTTTCGAAGTCGCTTTGCGGTTTTTATGGCTCACCATGTTGAACATGCAGCTTTCTTGCGGGATGTACAGACTCTTTGGTCTTCACGAGAAAGATACATGTGGGTCTAGCGGTGTAGTTTCTGGGTGCGGTATTTCGTGGAACTAAGGGCCGGCTTTGGGATCTGGGGCTTTAAGCAGCTTTGTGAGCTTCGGAGCTTGATGGAGCCTCCGGGTTCCAAGTTCTGGATGCTTTCGGGTTTGGGTTGGGCTCCTTGGATGGGATTAGGAGTCATCGAACCTGCCGGAACTGCCGAAACGAAGACTAAGAACAGCTTGACACTACCAGGTTGGTGACTACACTATACCGTGCTAGAAATTAAAATCATAAGAGCCCCACAGAGCTTGCCTCGATGCTCTTTCTCCCGCGAAAGAGAACCGGGAGGCCGTGCCTGCTCTGTGCAACAGCACGAGTGCTACGAGCCTCGGTGCAAGGTCTCGCAGGCATCTTTATCGTATCAAGGCTCTCATGATACCTGGGATCAACATCCCTTTTGTTTCAGGGTCATAACTTTAGGGTGTTATACCCTATGTTTAAGGGGTCATAACCCATATTTTGTAGGGCTTTGGGATACAAACTGTGATCATCTTGTCGCCTTCGCAAAGATTGCTCGCAATTGCAGACTACCAGATACTTTTCAAGAAGCAGCACCTGTCGCTGACGTTTGATCACAGCAGAAACACCTGCCTAGCGGTGCAAGTCAGTCGTTCGTACCCAGAAAGAAGGCTTAGAAGCGACTGTTAGTAGGGGGTCTATCAATGTCGGGGACGAGACGTTCATGGTTAGTTCTTGCTTTTTGCAATGCACGCACAAAGATCGTTACCTCACCCCTGCCTTGCCCCATGTGCTGTGGCATGCAGCTTGCATACGCAAACATGCTTTCACGCCTTTTCACGGATCGTGCGAGCCGAGGAACGTAGCCGAGCATGAAGGCAACGTGGCTGTCCAGGCCATGCTTCCCATCTCGGTGTGCTTCGTGTTCCTGGTTGCAGTGGCAAATCCAAAACCTTAAAGGCTTCGGCCGAGTGTGAGTGTTTAGAACTGGCCGAATGTCACTACTCGGGCAGGGCGCACAGCACACCGCTGGGTTTTATATGATGCGTTTTTCGAGAAGAGCTGAGACACACGTGCAAGTGTTTGAGGTTATGTTTGATGCTGTCCTCCTCCATGGAGTCCTTCAACATCACCTTCCTCCCAGAGTCCGCAGTCGTGATTCTTGTTGGTTTCTTGGCCCGCGACAAGGTGAACTCGCAAATGTTCGTAGAGTCGTAGAGTAGCTGAGCGTGCTCCACTTTACCCCTCCCGCGAGTCCTGACTGGCAGCTGTACGAAAAGCAGCAATCGTTGCCATAGTCGCGGCGCCGGTTTGAAGCACAGCAGCTGGTGCTATTGATGATGTTGCAATAGCAGGCTAGTCGTGCAGATTGTAATTCTGAAGTAGCTCTAGTCGTAGTGGTAGTATCAGAACCATCGCGAAGCCAAAATTCAACACTGTCAGCGCCCACGGTGTCCTTCGAAGCCATAAATCCCGAGATCCTTCGAAGTCACCGAGGCCTGGGCCTAGGTGGCATCTTCATGTGCCACTTCGGGGAAGCCGGCTTCGGGACTGGGCCGCTGGCCGAGAATCGCGGGAAATGGCGGGGTCTTTCCAGATGACAACGGAAGTTGAAGAGTGCATGGATGGCCCAACCGTTCCTGAAGTTCTCCTCATCAAAAAACCATCTTCTTGAATTTGGAGGCAGCCTCAGCCAAGAGCTGCCATATCATGGCGCGGCATAGAGTAGCACATGATCGAACGTGATGGCGACGGCTCAAGCCACCAGCCCAGCATAGCCCAGCAGGAGCCCAGCTCACCGCCATCAGTCTCAGCCCGAGGTTTCCGACAGCATGTGCACTGTACAGGTCGAAGACCGGATGCAGGAGCTCAAGGACAGCTCGGAGGTGGAGAGCGATATCTCGACGTGCGTCGTAAGCGTCAACTTCTCTACGGACTCGGAGAAGTCTGGTGACCGACGCCGTTCCACGTTCAGCCGTGGAGCCGTCCTGTCCACAGCCGTTTGCCTGACAGTGCCAAGTCTGCTATTGGCGCAGGACTTTTGACCATGGCAGGCAACGCGGCGGAAGTGGGCATCGTTTTCCAAGCGCGCAACGATCGGAGGAACCGCTCTTACGTACCATGGTCAGCATTTGCTGTAGCGCTACGGCCTGCATCGCAACAGGCTGCTACAGCTGCGAGGACTTGTGCGATGAATTGCTCCACCCTGTGATGGCTTTTCACCTTGTTCAGAAGCACTCTGGCCTGCATTGGTTCTGCCAGTTCTGCCATTGGCTACTGCGGCCAACTCTTTGGCGTGGTCACTGGTGCATCAGAGCCTCACTGTAAGCTGTTTGTTGTGCTCACGGGCGTCTTGGTCTGCGCTCCGCAGGCCATTGCCAGGCATGTTAGCCGCAGGGAGCATCGCTGCTCTTCTCATCTTGGTCGCTTGCGTCATGTGGTACTATGCCGAGCACGGAGCAGATTAAACCATTGTCACCCCTCTTCCACGGCCACGGCCTTTACTTACATGTCAAGCATTAACCATGTCGTCTTCGCCTACAACCAGTTCAATGTGCCACAACTTACTGGCGAGCTGAAGCCACAAACGACCATGCGCATGAACACGGCGGCCGTCATTTGCCTTGTCATGTGTTTTGCGGTTCACATCCTCACGTCCGTGTTCGGGGTGCTGGAGATCACCAGAAAGAGTCCCTGGTGAACTCCTTGAAGCCCGTTGGAAGCAACCCGTTTGTGTTGCTGACCATGCTGGGCCTGATCTTCAGCCTGCTCACATGCTCCCAGTTCCATGTCCATCCGGTGCGTCAGTTCGCTGCTTATCTGGTGCGACCGCAAGCGTGACGCCAGTACCGAGGAGGAGAACAAGGTCACTTGGGGCAAAACGGTGACCAGGTGTTTCGACATCTTCTTCGCTCTCTTCAGCATGGCTGTGATAAGTTTCAGTACTGTGGTCGTCAAAGACCTGAGGACGGTGCTTCAGTTTGTGGGGTCCTTTGCAGCTACATTGCCCTCATCGTGCCACCCATTTGGCTCCTCCAGGTCCGACGCGGCAATCCGAGCTTCTGCTGGTGCACGGCTGAGACCCAGCTCTGTTTGCTGGTGCTCTCCCTGGGCAGCTTCTTCTTTGCATTCGGCACATATACAGCGGTGTTGTCCGTGTAAGGTCGGGCGGTGCCAACCTTGCTTCTTTTGTGGGAGCCGATGCCGTCCGTGTGTTGGGGCTTTGTGGACTTCTCAAGCTGCCGCTTTCGATCCCGCAGTGCATCCGCGCGTGCAGCGGCCCCGGAAGATTAAAGGCGCTGTTGTAACAGAGCATGCTGTCTGTTGGCATCTCCAGACTCGAGGCGACTGCTAGAAGGTGGCTTTGCTTCTTTTTTGAAGAAGCAGCAAAGCCAGCTTCTAGCAGTCGCCTGTACCTTAGCTGATTGGCTCCATTGTCTAGCTGCCTTTCCAATGGCAGGACTTCAGACGTCTCATAAAATGGAGCAAGGCCGCAGCGCGCTTGCCAGGAATGTGATCCGTAGCCGACGGCACGTCCAGTCTCTCTCGACCTTCTGTCTACGCTTGATTGTTGTTGCCATTGTTCATTGTTCGTTTGGCATCGAGACTGTTCTGTGCTACACATCGTCAGTGCACATTTGCATGTGGCACTGATGTCGAGAGCTTGGCCGCTCTACACTGTACACCCATGTTCCCCCGCGGCATCATCATGTCGCCGGTTTAGCGTGCAAGTTAGACTTAGACATGCAGGAGAGCAGCAGAGCATGAGAAGAAAACAGATTCCGCTTCTTTGCTTCAGCTACCGAGGTTCTATTGTTGGAGTGCAGACTATGTACTGCTTTCTGACCCGCTTTGCCGACAGTGTAGTCCCATCGACAGATGGAGCAGATTGGAGCAGAGTTGTCCGATGGCAGTTGAGCGTATGGTCTCTGCGCGGCTTCTTTTGTCGCCAAGTTTTTCGGGTTTGTTTGCAGAGCCGATGCTTGCTACACCTGAACGACTCAAATCAAACAAGATGTTGGAGTACAGTACCTAGCACGAATACACTACGTAGGGGTATTTTACGATGTACCTGTGTATGAAAGGTTGTTGAAGATTAAAGTTTCGCAGTTTCGCACCCGAAATGCACTGTCAATTAGCAGCTCGTGCTTCAGTCTTGTTTGTGTAAGTGATCCGGTTTTGGTGGAGGGTCATTGTGATTGTGGGATCGGCATGAGGACTTGGTACCGCTCAAGTCAACTGTCAGTGGGCTTCAAGCTTTAAGTAACTGACGTGTATCCGGCTTTGAGGATATCTATATGCAGCCCCACTTGTGCCCTCCATGTCCGAAGGATATATGCGCTCAACCTCAAGTACTAGTAGCTCGGGATTCCGAAGAGTAAAAAGGCATCGGAAAATTGCCAGTCAGGCTAGGGGTTTCTGTGGGAGGGATGGGCACACGTGAGTAATCTTTGTCCTGCCATGTTTTAGAGCTTTCGGATCCGACCCCCTGTTGCCTCAATACTTCATAAGTTTGAGCGTGTCAAAACCAGAAGATTTTGCGAAAACAGACACTTGCAGGAATCTTCACTCCGTATCAGAAGGTCTTTAGGAGCCCAAAAGCCGCCTTCCTCAAGGGCAGTGATTCCGGTGATTGGACCTCCAGCTGTGAAGTTCGCCTTCTTGCCGAATCCTGACATGCACTCCACGGCTTTAGACCTAGCGTGCTAGCCGGTTTTGTGCACGAGTTAGGTTTGAGCAATTGCAGCTGGTCCGAAGTTCGCAAGCAAGACCCATGGTACATTTGTTCATTTTTCTTCTGTGGATGATGTGTGTTTGTGTGCTTGCTGCTGCAAGGGCCTTTAAACCCGAGTTTATCGGCCGAAGCGCCATGAAGCGTCCAAGGATCATTATATTCGAGTCTGGCTGGACCCTGCGATGGAAAGATTTCGCATCACAATTGGGCTACATCCTCGTCTTCGCCATCTTAGGCACCAGAGAGCGAATCAAACTGTGAACCATCTAGAACATTCGAGCAAGTCAACTTGCCAAAAACACCTGTGTCAAGTGTAGAGCGAGACAGGCAGACAGGCATCTACATATGTCTTGCACCACGTTTCGGCACCAGAGCCGTGGACAGGCTCCGTGATCTCCATGCTGGTAGTGGGTGAGCTCATTCTGCTCACCAGTGACTATCACTCTATACACCACCGCCGTACTGCCTTTGCCTACGGCTCGTTGAAGCTGGGACTTCTACAGTTCGTATCCTATAGGCTTCCGAGGTGCTGTGTACAGGTTTGGGGCTGAAGGGTTTTCGAGCTCCGGTTCTTCCTTCGAAGCGTCGAGAAGTTCTCAGGAGTTGTTCTTCCTGGTGTTTTTTAGTCGCGCATTGGATCGAACCAGGCAGTTCTAAACTGCCTGAAACCAAGAGTCGTCGCCAAAGGATTGCAGCCACCGACCCCGTCGCGACCTTGGCCACCTACGCGAGCTTGAAAGTCGAACCAGTGCCTGTGGCTGTGGTGCTTCATGCAGCGAGATTTGAAGGACCCTACACCTCAACTTGATCCTAGAACCAAAACTTTCCGGTTCAGGGTTTAGCAGAGGGTGCTGGTAAAGGCTGAGACTGATTGGACATCTTAGCGAATTGGTGTCGCAGCCGGAGACAAGCAGCCGACTGTCTGCCTGCCCCGTGATGATGGACACTGTGTTACTGTAGTGCCATGGTCTAGTAACTTTCTTGATAATGGAGGTGCTGAACGTCATGGTTTTCGGCGAGCAACTTGGAAGCCGTTGAAATGTCTACATTTTTGCAAAGTATAGTGGCAAAATTGAAGTTTCTCAGGATGTGGCTTGGGGTCAAAATTAAAGCGTCGAATACCAGACTGGGGGGCGGGAAACTTCAAATCACCTGCGTCTTCCAGGAGGTCATAGTCAGAATCATCAGTAGCTGCTTTGGGATCGCTCTTCTGTGTGGGTTGGACCAAGCGTCATAAAGGCTTTACGGAAAACCGGCAGCAACAAAATTGCGTCGAGGCAGTCGTTCAAGCACGCATTGCGTTGTTGGTTGCAACCGGGGTCGATCATTCTCCACCTTCGTACTTCGTCTCTTTCCCATGAGCTGTTAGGCAGCACACTCCGTGTGCTAATGCTGTAATGCATTCCTGCAGGTCGATGATCAACGATGCTGTTGCCATCGTTATCTTCGAAATTCTGAACAGTGACAAAATTTTCGGCGACCCCTGCAACCCGGTCTCCCAAAAGGACATCTCGCTGGCCCCTGAGCTGAGATATGACGGAGGTTGGTGAAAGCTTGTAGGTTTGTTTTGTTTCAGTTTCGTCTTCATAGTTTAGGCACCTGGTACCAAGGCAGTGACGGCGGGAATCTTTCAGAAGTTAGCCTACTCCATTGGCCTCGGCGTGGCGGCAGCGATGGTCCTGATTTTGGGGCTACGATTCGAGCCACGGCCAGGGAGTTCTTGTGTTGACAGGGAGATCAGCTGTGCATTGATTCTCGCACTCCAGCCAACTGCTTTCCTTCCCTACATGCTGGTAAAAAAGGTCTCCGTTGTGTGCAACTTGCCTAAGGCCAGCTTAAAGCACTCGCAACTTATGGAGATCCTATACATTATGGCATCGGCTTACGTGATCTACGCTGTGGCTGAGAAGCTACACTCCTCTGGGATCATCGCCACACTCTTCGGTTCCATGCTCATGGGCATCTATGCGAGACTCGGCCGCCAAGCACATGCAAAAATCATGGGCATGCTCCGGTCCTGCTGTGGGCTGCAATGCATACAGGCCTGGTAGGAGGAGAGGATGGGCCCTGAAGCCGCGAGCCCAAATCCTGCTAATCGCTCGTCCCACAAACATGCTGAGGAAGCCGCACCTTTCAGATGAGGGCAACCTCTTGGCTACATTCTTCGTCAAAGGCTCCAAGTTCGCATCCGGTTGGATTGCCACATCTTTAGTACTGGTAAATACAGCGGCCAGACGAGACTCCCGTTTGTAAGCAATACGATCCCAGGTGCAGAGAGGCAAGAGATAAACGATTACTTTGAGGCTAGGTAGGAATGAGAGTGCCTGCATCTCATTCCTTGCTCGTGTGTCGTTGGTATGCTTGTTAGGTGTAATGTGGCAACATGTCCATCCTTTCAAACATGGAGCTGAACGCGCATTTCAATAGTTGACGAGCCCATGGTTCATTATGGCTTTTGGTCACATCATTAAACACGAATGTCAGCTGTCGTTCTGCTACCTGGTTCCTTCCCACGGGTCTGCCTCGTCCGTTGATTCATGAAGACATCCCAATTTTCATGACGGGCCATCCGGCGAACAGCCTAATGATTTGTTCGTTCGACTGCAATCAGCTTCGATCAAGAGACGAGTGGGACAAACATGATCCCATATAATTTCATATAATCCCAGCCTTGCCCTATCCTTTCAACTCTTAGTTCATACACTCCTTCCATGTCTGGCGTGTTAAAACTGAAATCTATACGCAACAAGTCGTTGTTCTTGGACCACCCAATTGAGCAGGCGCAAGCATATTATGAAAGCTTCAACATGTGGATTCTACTCACTGCCGCATATTTCCTTTATTCGTCGGAAACCAAGCAAATCGAAAGGTGTTGCGTGAACGAAGCAGGAAAGCAATCGTGAGCGTTTATCGTTCGTGTTTTAATAACTTTCTATTTTGCCGCCAGTGTGATCTACTTAAAATTTCCGCACCCACCACCAAGACATTCGTGCAGCATGAGCATTCGTCCCCTTTCCAACCTGTTTCTGCTTGAGACCTGATATTTAACCGTACGAGACTTGGAAGCCGTTTCTTGCTGCATCCGCTTCTGATAGGGGTGCGTGTGCGAAATTGCCCTAAGCCCGAAGCGGGACCCTGTTGCATCCTGTTGCTGGCAGGCATGGCCACTCTGGCAGACACCTTCACGCCCCTGGCCCAGCGCTGTGTGTTGGGCATTCTGGCTGTCTAGCTTTCCGGAGTGTTGAACCGGAGAATCTCAGCTTCGCTTGAATTTTATATGACTGCGCATGCTTCAATGAGGCAAGTGAATTGACCAAGTCGATCTGTGCATAAAGGACGCAGAGGGGTTGGACGAATGCATACGTGGATCTACCGAGTCGATTTGTATTCCTGCCTGCAGTCCTGTTTGATTTACCGTCTATCTGCCTGACTGCAAGAGTGTTTGTATTTGCTCCCCAGTTTGTCGGGCCCGCGTATGTATGATTATGTACGACTACGTAAAAACGGTTGCGCCCCGGCACCCCCCCCCCCCCCCCCCCNNGGGGGGTGTGGCAGCCCTGCATCATTTCTGGTAGCGCCCCGTCGGGCCCCCATCCCCCCCTCCCTTGCTGTGGAACGGATTGGGCCTTGAGCTTGCTTGTGGAATGGTTGGGTGGTTTGATGTGGTTTGATTCAGGCCAATTCTTCCAACGGTTGTGCGTGTGATCATCCGCCCTCCCCCTTGTGGATCGGCTGGTGTCGAGCTTCGGAGTTTAGTCCCCCTCCCTCGAACAGGCCCTCCGCACAGGCGTCGAAGGCTCCAAACCCGCGCCTCTTCTGTATATCCCCTCCTTTTGTCCTTATGTTTGCATGTACATATGTATGTACGCAGAGACATGCATGTTCATGCGTGTGCTATCTGTATATAGTAATATGCATAATTACATGGGTTTACTGCTTCTGCTCTATGGTAGAGGGAGCATCAGGTTCCTGATCGTGGGTGTCGGGGCAGTGGCCGTTTGTGGGGAGCGCGCCAGTTGGAAGCATCCTGGTCCTGATGAGGGGTGTTGGAAGGGTGTCAACGTTTTGTAGGGCTGTAGGACCTGTAGGAGCTGTGGGTCTGGTTGAGCTGGGTTGTTGCAAGGTGCTGGTTAGATTTCATTGCCTGGTTTTGAGGTTTGCAAAGACGTTCGATAGGGTTTGTGGTCTTGGGCTCAGACTGTGGGTTAGGATCTGCAACTCAACTCCAGGTTGAACTTGGGTGTCAGCGCTCTCAGAGGGTTCATGAATGAAGGTCGTGAGGTTAATGAAGCCTCCACAGAGCCACCCGGGCATCGGATTGACAAGACTCGTTTGCAGCAAGGTTCGAAAAGGTAGCTCAATTACGATGTGCAGCAAGGAGGTGAAACATTCGGTTTGGTGTATTGAGTTTTCGAAATGGCTTAATAAACACACTGAAAAGATCTACGAAGCCTTGGAGGACCTATACATAGCACTCACTCCCCCAGACCCCAGAGCCCAAGAAGCTTGCCTGCTGCCGCTAAAGCCGGAAGTGGCCTCAGAACGTGTGGGGAGCTCGGTTAGAGGTTAGAGTAGCGGTGGTGCATAAGGGAAAGAAGTACGGCTGGGTGGGATATCTAGCTTTTGACCCTATACCTACTTGACCCCGATTACGTACCACTAAACCCCTCTGCCTGCAAAGCATTCTCCATTCCAGGTTCAGCCTTTGGGTCATGCTCTTCTGCATCATCGGCCGGGCAGATTTCTGGATACATCTTGCCATGTTTTACCGTTCCGGGGTGTAGGACTTGCATGTAGTCAATGTAGTCTTTTCGGCAGGAAGGGGTAGCAGGAGGTGGCAGACCCCAAATCCTGAAGCTTCAATCTGACACGTTGCACCCTGGCGGCATCCGATCTAGGACAGCCAGTGCCGTTGAGGAGTTGAGCTTGAATCCTCTGTCCCTGGAGGTCGCGTTGCTGCTGTACTACCTTGTGGGGGCATCGTTAACGCTGCGAAGACGGCCATCGGACGACACAACAAGGCAAGGGTGGTCTACCGGGAGTCGTGCGGATCAGTGCCATCGTGAGGGGAGCTTGGGCCTGCGAGGATCATCTGATTCAGAATGGAGCATGTAGAACGCGAGCATGTCCTTCTAAGACTGCACAAGAGAACAACCCGAAAGCCGTCCCCACCGAACCCGTGCACACATCGAAGGCCCCCCGGGCAGACTGGTTCCTCCTATCCTGGAAGCATCTCTTTATGATGTGGCATGCGGGTCTGCGAGGTGCCTTCGGGAGGGAGAGATTTCGGATATAACACTTTGCATCGAGTAAGGATGATTCGGAATCATAGCGTCATAGACTTTGCGGTTTGGCGTCCAAGTACGGGGCCCAGTTCACTTTGTAGCAGCGCCGGAGGACATCATCTCGTCTGTTCCAGGATGGCAATGCTCTTACCACTTTGCGAGCTGCCACGGGCCGCCTGGGCTCGCTTCAATCGTATCAAACTTTCGAGCTACCTCGCAGAGACCATCGTCAGACCAGCCAGTTTTTGTTCGGTTGTTGTCCCTCTCTCTCTCCGTCTCTCCCTCCGTCCCTCCTCGAGTACAAGTGGGGAACCAGCCTGACCGCTTCAGCTGCCTTTAGTTTGCAGAGCAAGTTATGCTCGCAGAGACGGCTAGACACAAGGGAATGTGCAGAATCAGACGTTTCGCAGAAACCCGAAGCCCTGGCTGTGAAGTCAGTCCATCTGTGGGGAGGAGCAATTGCTTTGGTCTTATGCTGGGAGCTGGGAGAATCTTGGCTGCGCTTCAGGGTTACTGGCGGTGCTTTGCTGTGTTAGTGTTGGCGCCGTTTTCCTAACATTAACACAGCCTGTCGTGCACACAGTCAGTACTTAGTCGCCTACCACGAAAGCACTAAGCAATCATCAGTTTTCAGTGGGGCTCAAGCAACCAAGGATTGGGTGGATGAGACGGAAGGGCCGGGCAGCAAAGAGATGCTTGACGATGGAACATTGCAAGCGTATGCAACTCCTGCGATGTCAGCTGAGACTTCTTGAGCTTTTGCCTCGGAACTCGCTAGTGCTTATCCAGTGTCTTGATGGCACAAAAGGGACCTGCAAAGAACCCAGGATTCTGATCACCAGCACCCTCGTGGTGATTTGTGTCTTCCTGTTGGCTTTCGGGGGCACAACGCAATGCATGCTCCGCTGCCTGAACATACGGATGGGGGAGGACTGCCAGGGCCAGCAAGGTCGCAGTGCTTGGGGTGTAGCTGAGGCAAGCTGCTTCGTTTGGACTTTGAGAGTCCGCAGTGTAAGGGTTATGACTGGGTAGTTTGCGCAGGAAGTGTTACGTAGCCGGCTTCCCGAACCCTTTTTTGGCATTCGACGCCTCGTTCCTTCAGGAATCCAGAGTTTGCTGCGTGGTGTGAGCATGCCAGAGTAGCCTCTGCTGGGTGAGCACTATCAGTATGCGCCAGTCAGCAAAGCAACTGGCCCTTGCAACCAATGCGGTGAATTGGCAGAAAATACCTGATAAACACGCACCAAACGTTTCAAAAAACATGTTGCGATGAGAATTTCCTGCAACACCCATGCAGGCCTCGGAGCAATGAACACTTTCGAAGCACTCTTCATGTGCGGTCTGGCATGAATACGCGTTAATGTGAAAGCTAAGCTGCATTAGAACTGACAAAGCAATCCTAGAGCCATGACCTCGCAAGTTTATCATTGTGGTTTTGTGTTGCGTTTTTGTTGTGCTCTGGCGCCGGTGTAGTTGAGATATTTTACCCCTCGGTTGGATTCATCATCAAGCACTGGCATATGCACAGCTCACACGACGTGCGGCTTCGTTGTCTGAAAAAGTTGCAGGATATGCCGGAGAATCTCCTGACGGGCAACACCATGCGCCTTGGCTGCAAGCCTGACGATTGGACCTCCAACCGAAGCTCAGAGCAATTGGCCAATACCGGGCTTCCCTGCAGATGCTACCATGAGTATTAGCGTGAGTATGATCATTATTACTCTTGCTGTTTTATCATAGCAGTATTAGACACAGGTGATATAAGCACCGTACCGTTCTTTTTGCCACTGTTGTTTCCTTTGGTGAAGACCACCGTAGGCATATAAACAGCTGTCTGCATAGGCTCGGCCGCTCGGCTCTGAATCTGACACTAAAGTGTGAAGGCTCTCTTGCGCGCGGAACTGCGGCCATGCTCTGGACAGACGGCTGCTGTGGCCCTGCTTGGCCCCTTGGACGGAGTTCATGTTGATTGGGCAGTTGACAGCATGAGCTCTTTCGAAATATTGGTCAGCTTTGGCCACTTTATGCCTTCGGGGCATCGCGAGTGAAAGACGAACACTATGAGGCGTGTAACGGGGCAGGTCTTTATCCTGAAGCCCGGAATTCTGAGGGACCGTCGACCGTCGACTGTTTGATACATCCATGCAGGTCGGCGGCCCGAACAGCAAGGATGCCACTTTAGAGGACTTCGCAGCCGACTTTGTTTGGGCTCCGGCCTTTAGTTTTCCTCTTCCCCGTGCTCGGCCTGGCCTTCTGATTGCAGTCATTACGTCATGATACCGCTGTTGGCGGGAGGAGCTTACACGCAGTGCCGTTCACGAAATCCTGCAGGACGGGCAGGGAAGGGGGTCTCAGCCCCTCAAGCTCTCGCTCCGGTAAGGCTGGTAAGGCTTACAAGTTACCGAAGATGCATACATCAAGGAGGAGGTAGTGCCCTCCTCCTCTTGTTTCGACAGGAGACAACCGTGGCACACCGAAGCCAGGCAGCCACTGCCCGGATGATGGGCTAGCATAATTGGTTTTGCGTGAGTCACTACCTACAGGGATTTTCCAGAGGGGATTTAAAACTTGGCCTATAGCTCCCGCAGGTTGACTGACCGCATCCCTCGATGAGCTTGTTAGGAATGGGGAGTAGAGGGGCAAGGCCGATTGCCAAGACATGCTCAAGTTAAAGGGTCTTGACACCCAGGCCCACTTTGCACCCGCGAGACCCAAGCGCAGACCCCAAGAAGCCGGAAGGCGTTCTTCCGCCGGAGTTCTTCGACACTTCGTAGTACTATATGTGCCGACGAGCTGGAGATTGGGGATTCGGCTCCTGGGCATGCAAGGCATGAGACTAACAGGCGACAATGAACGGACCCTTATGAAACAGATTCGGATAAGATGCCATTAAAGTGTCTAGGAGGCATCTAGAGAAGGGGATAGTTCTCCGCAACGCGGTCTTCGCTGCCTCAGCCTGTGGGGTGTTACCACCACCCCCCCCCCGTGTGTTGGACACTTC
>CAJNDV010025335.1:0-15149 GCA_905221635.1 Symbiodinium sp. CCMP2456 | reverse complement strand
GCTAAGGCATTCCCTGGCATTCACTGCCATTCAAGACACAGAAGCCGTGCCACTCATCCAGTTATCTTTCGGGATCAAGGTAACTGGCTGATAATAAACCCTAAACTCTAAACCCTAAACCCTAAACCCTAAACCCTAAACCATTATAAGGAGTTAACGATTAAGGTTTAGGCTCTGTTCAAAAAGCAGCCAAGGCCGCCACGCTCCATGGCACCAGTGCACGTGCTCATCCCCTTAGTTACTCTTTGGGTGCATATAAGGGTTTAGGGTTTAGGGTTTAGGGTTTAGGGTTTAGGGTTTAGGGTATATAAGGGTTTCAGGGTTGGGTTCTTGGGTCTTGTTTTAGGGCTTCTGGGCTCTTTAGGGATTTTAACTTCTTTCAACTTTCCGGGTCTAGGGGTCAAGCGACGGCTTAGGGTTTTTGGACAAATCTATTAATTAATTGTAGAGGGACCCTGGTTGAGGCTGCAGGGTTCTTGGGCGCCGGGTTGAATAAACCCCCGAACCGCTGTAGCCTGGCTACTACCACTACCACGACTACCAGTACCCCAAAGCCCTGTGAGTTTAGGGTTAGGGAGGACTTTAGGGTTTAGGGTTCAGGGTTTGGAGTTTAGGGTTTAGGGTTTAGGGCATAGGGTTTATGAACCTGAAACCGGATGCGGCGAAGCGGCGCCGATCGCCCAGCACGATGGGCACGTTCCCGCTCGAATAGCGGATGGAGAGGAGCCTTGGTTCGGCCGCTGTAGACTGTTATATAATGACAATAACGTCAGCAATAATGATAGTAGCAATAGTAGTAATAATAATAAGAAGAAGAAGAATAATAATAATAGTCGTAATAAGAAAAACATTAGGAATAACAATAATAGTAATGAACAAAAGCAAATAACAATAACAACAATAAAGAATCATGATAATGATCCTTCTTGTCAGTACGACTATCATCATTATTATTATTGTGGCTATGGCCATTCAAATTAGTAATATAGCTTTTGGTACTGCTATCATTATTGGCTGCCCGGGGTATCCCTAGAAGAGTTACTGGAGGGTTTAAGGTGTAGCGCTGGCGGTCCATAAGTTTTGGCTTTGTAGGTTGGTATGAAGACTTGAAGGCACTGTAAACCCTAAACCCTAAACCCTAAACCTCAAATGGCGAGGCCAGGGTCTGGGAAGGCAGACGCTGTGTCAGAAATCTACCGCGGGAATCTTCCGGGGTACTACTGTTGACGATAAAAAACCTGCATTACCTTAAGGAGGGTTTAGGGTTTAGGGTTTAGGGTTTAGGGTTCCGTAGACTTGTGGGCATTCTGGCATCTTCTTTATTATGGGTAACATCATCAAGCGTACTGCCAACTATCCAGGCCCCGGCAATAAACCCTCCGTGCTGAACCATTGCGTCTTGTTTCGGGGTTTAGGTCTTGCTCCGTTGGCTGGTCGGACTTCTCTTCTTCCACCCCCTAAACCCTAAACCCCAAAAAGTTGGAAACCCGATTAAGGACAAATAGTGCTGCGATTCCCTATACATTAGTCTTAAGGATTGAGGCTATTGGGTTTCCAACTTTTGGGCTTCTACTGTAAGGTTTAGGGCTAAGGGCTTAGGAGGGTTTAGGGTTTAGGGGTTTAGGGAGGGCTTAGGGCTTAGGGCTTAGGAGGGTTTAGGGTTTAGGGGTTTAGGGAGGTTTAGGGTTCAGGGCTTAGGGAGGGTTTAGGATTTAGGGCTTAGGAGTTAAGGGTTTAGTTAGGCTTGGGGTTTAGGGCTTAAGTAGGCTTTAGGGCAGTAGGCATCTCCATCATCAGAGCTGCGCGGGGTTCCAAATCCTAATATAGGGTTTAGGGTTTAGGGGGCCTTGCGGCCCTGAAGGGGCGCTAAGGCACTGTGGCACAGCTTCAAAACAGTGCTCAGACCGGCAAGCTA
Source organism: Symbiodinium sp. CCMP2456 (assembly GCA_905221635.1). Lineage (NCBI taxonomy): Eukaryota > Dinophyceae > Suessiales > Symbiodiniaceae > Symbiodinium > Symbiodinium sp. CCMP2456. The sequence continues at coordinate 13,234 of CAJNDV010025335.1, read as the reverse complement.
AACAATTGAAACCGAAGCCAAAACCCATGAACGTTAAACTCGAAATCTTAAACATCCCTAAACCCCACTGATGTAGCGGCCTACATTGATTACCGATACTATTCTGGCGGTTCCTTAGTATACTTATACTACAATGGGCCCCAAAGCCCTATTCTAATTATTAAGGCGCCTATATTACCCTTAGTCAGGCTGAGACGTCGGCTTGTTCAAGGTTGCTCCAACGAGCTGCTGGCTGCTCGCCTTAGCTGAATGGGGTGGTTCAGATGCACCTGGACCCTGTAAGACCTATCTTTTTTTGTTACGTCAGACCTTGAAAATGTAGGTTCCGGAAGGTTAAGACGAATTACTTAACATACGGGAGATCTTAAGATTCGCAGTTCCTGAATTGCGGTGTAGGGCTAGACCCTCAGTGTTGGTGCTCGTTTGCTCAACGTTCGGGTTTCCGGGTTCCTTAGGGGATGCTGCTGGGGGCCTCAGAGCAGACATGAGGGAAGGACGGGATGGGGACCTTCGAGGGAAGACATAATGTAGAGGCTTTAATAATTAGAATAGGGTTTTAGGCTTCCTTGCTATAATTATAGTATAATGTACCCCAAACCCTATTCTAATTACTAAGACCCCTGTATTATTAAATGAGCCTTTTCCAAAGCAACGGGGGGCCCCCCCGAGAAGGGACTGCAGACTGCTGAGCCCCGGGCGCTGAGCAGATCGTAGCAGTGGAGCAGCATGGCCAGAATGCCCACCTGTCATGTCAGGGTTTAGGGTTTAGGGTTTAGGGTTTAAGGTTGAGGGTGTCATGTCAGAAATCTCGTTTGAGGGGCCTTCATACATGGAATAGGGATTTTGGGTACATTCTACTATGGTTATACGAACGATCGCTAAGCCTGACACTTTCTCAAACTCCCCTTGCTTCATGCATCTAGGCTGTTACAGGATTCAAGTAGGGTTCAGGGTTTAGGTTCTTGGGGTTTGCAGTCTAAACCCCAAACCCCAAAACAGGCTCTCTAGGATCCAGGAAGAGGTCGTGAATCTCATGCAAGGCCCAGACTGGCTTAGCTGAAATACAGACATTCACTCACAACCAGCACCCCGCCATAGATTGAAGTATATTGAAAAAGATTCAGAAAAATATTCGATTCTTTAGTTTGATGGTTGCGGAGTGAACGGACCCCAGTCCTGAAACCCCTTCAGGGCTTAGGGTTCAGCATGTCCCCCAAGCTTTGCATGCTCAACAGGGCCAGAATCACCACGCCGTGCGCTGCACCTATGTAGGGCTCCTTGAAGCAGTGCCTGGCTGGGGCGTGGCTTGCCCTTGAGCCCACAGGAAAAAGTCCTCAGCCGAGACTCAGGGCCCTAAAGCCGCAAAGGCCCTAAATGCCTAACAGCCGTGGAATTTAGGGCTTCAGGGCTTTCGGCTTTGGAGTTATCGGTTATCGGACTTAGCTTTGGGGTTCTGGGATTTTGGAGGCACTTCCGGCCTTCACGGCTGCGTGAAACACCTCAAACTCGGGTAGACAGCTTTTAAAAGAGTGGTCTTCATGTTAGATTAGGGTTCTGGGGTGGAGTACTATACTATCACTATATATGGGGACTATAAGGGAGTTTGTTGACTCTTTTTTCCGACCCCAATAGCTTCCGTCTTAGTCTGATGGGTCCTCGTTCTCCGCACTCATCCCACGGTATGGGTGGTGAGGGAATAAGGTTCAGGGTTCAGGATTCAGGGTTCATGTTCAGGGTTCAGGTTTTAAGGTTCAGGATTCAGGGCTTGGGGTTCAGGGTTCAGGTTTTAGGGCTCAGGATTCAGGGTTTAGGGTTCAGGGTTTGGGCTTTAGAACTCACTAAGGATCAATCTCTCTCGAGGGCCGCCCGTCAAGGCTCAGGCTCAAGACACGCACCCTGCCATACTCTAGGCCCACGACTTCCGTGAAGAAATCAGCACCTTCGAAAAAAAGCAGACCCCAAGCCTAACCCACCCCCCCTCCTCCAAAAAAAAACGAAACTCTACACCTCAAGCCCTACGAAAGTGGCCGGAAAACAGGTTTTGGGGTACAAAACGTTCAATCGTTACATACTCAGCTTTCGACCCTAATTAAACCCAAAGCATAATTCAATAGGGACCCCCATATTCTGTTTCCGAACCCTCCAGAAACAACGCAGGCCGGCAAGGCCACATCAGAGGCCAGTCGTAGCTCTTCTCAGCTCGGGCGCGCCTAGGCACGCAAAGTTCCAGACTGTAGGATTGAGGTTTGGGATTGCGGGCGTCGGCTTTCAGTTTAGGGTTTAGAGTGAGGGTTTAGGCTTCAGGGAGAGTTTCACCCAAGTCCTACCCAAGCCACGGATACCTCGCAGTGCTGCGCTTTGACCAGAAGCCCCAAAACCCCGAACCCCCAACTAAATCCTAAACCCTAAACCCTAAACCCTAAACCCTAAGCCCTGAAGCCCTAATCCAAATACCCTATATAACCCTTATATACCCCTTAAAAAGCCTCATAAAGCGAGCCCACAGATCCCCACATACACACACACACACACATGCACGGAAACAAATGATCGTAACAACAATCGTAAATACGAACAAGAAGAACAAGACTCTATCTACAGTATACATGTATACATACACACACAATGAGCTATACTATTCATGCTTGTTTTCTGTTTATTCATAATTGTGTTTTAAGTCACTCATGATTCAGTCACATATATTTATGTGTATATATATATATACACAGACGTGTGGGATAACACTCGACCTCGGACTGTACACCCCAACACGCTGTCCATAGGCCTGAGAAGGCCTGAACATAGAGGGCCTATAAGAGCCAGCTGGGTAGTTCTCGAAATTGGGTTCCCTTTTGGGGGTCCCAAAAATAGGACGGCACCCGTTATAAAAAGAACCCCAAAAGGGACCCTGATTTAGAGGACCACCCATATAGATTAAAACGCTTGAAGGCCCGATCAAACCCCAAAACTCGATCAGCCTGTATAGGATGATGGTCTCCGGGACACAGGATGTAGGATGTAGGGAAACCCTTAAAGCCCCAAACCTGAACTCTACTTTCGAGGACAAATAGAACTCAGTAAATATTGACAAAAACAGACCCTGCATCCTTATTCAAAAAAAACACGGCGCCTGTGTTTTGGACCACTGTTTGTTTAACGCCTAAAACCTTGCAGAATCCTTAAAAATCCCTTCTGGGCTAGAACCCTTGTAGTCGGGCTTAGCACGACCCCGAACCGCCTCGCAACGACGCAGGTCGACCCCCGGGTGTCCGGGCCCCGTTTCTACCTGGCAGTAAGGTCGGTTTAGGGTTTAGGGTTTAGGGTTTACGGTTTAGTTTAGGGACCTGGCAGTAAGGTAGGCGCCTCACCAATTAAAGCAGGGTTTTGGGGTATATTACAGTATATCTGGGGTCTTTTGGGGTATAATACCGTGTATCTATACAACAAGGTGCTTGGGTACATGATAGTATATCGACACCCAGGAAACCCGGAATAATGTTGGTAAATATTCAGGGTTCCCTAAACCCTAAACCCTAAACCCTAAACCCTAAACCCTAAACCCTAAACAACCAACCATGCTACAACTTCATTGAGTCTCCTGGTCTTCCGTCCTCTCCTTCTGGCCTACATCGCCAAAACGGAATGCAACCCCTCAAACCCTCAACCCGAAGATACCCCTGGGTAGTTGTCAAAATTATGGTCCCTTTTGGGGGTACCCTAAATATTAGGTGCCGTATTATAATAAGGACCCAAAAGGGGACCATAATTTTGACAACCACCCCCCTGGACAATGGACTGGCGCTTAGGATCTCGGGTTTTGCCTCAAAAGGTCTGCGCAGAGCTCTTTAGCAGTAGGGGTCCTATGAAGGTTTAGGGGCTTAAGGGTTTATAGGGTTGAAGGGGTTAATTACAGTGGTATAAAGGGTTTCCCTAAACCCGAAACGACCCTAAACCCTAAACGTTGTAGGGAGGCTCGGGCTTAGTTTTGGTACGAACTATGTGTGATTCTTCGTATTAAGGGGTTTAGGGTTTAGGGCTTAGGGTGGTTACGTTTAGCTCCTGTATTTCCCTTGCTGGATTCTGCAGTAAAAAAATGTCGGAAGGGTTTTTGGGGGCTCCTTGTTATATTTATACTATAAAGGAGCCCAAAACCCTGTTCTAATTATTGCGGCAGAAGTAAAGCAAAAGCATGGCATAGAGCATAGCATGTATGTAGTAGACTTTGGTTCTCTAACCCTGAGACCCTATAAACCTTAAATCCTAAAGCCTATCCCCTAAACCTCAAACCCTATGCCCTGAACTTTAAACCCTAAACCCAATGCCCTAAACCTCAAGCCCTGAACCCTATGCCCTAAACATTAAACCCTAAACCCAATGCCCTAAACCTAAAACCCTAAACCCTATGCCCCAAACCCTATCCCCTAAACCCTAAACCCTATGCCCTAAACATTAAACCCTGAACCCAGTGCCCTTAAACCTTAAACCCTGAACCCTCCCTGAACTCTAGGAGCCCAATAAGGTAGGGATATCCCTATAAAATGCTTATGCTTATGTGCTTTTTGGGTTCTTAAACCCTAAACCCTAAACCTTAAACCCTAAACCCTAAACCCTAAACCCTAAACCCTAAAACTCGAGCCGGCAGCGCCAGCCGCTCCGCCACGGCCCCGAGCGGCGCGGCAAAGTCGGCCGCCTCCGGACCCAGTCGCCGCCTTCAGGGACTCCGAGGTTCCTTTAAGGGCTCCTTTTTAGGGTTTAGGGTTTGGGGTTTAGGGTGTAAGGTTTGGGGCTTTAGGGGTTTAGGGTTTAGCGCTCTAGGGTTTTAGGGGTTTAGGGGTTGAGGGTTTAGGGTTTTAGGGCTTAGGGGTTTAGGGTTTAGGGGTTTGGGGTTTAGAGTTCAGGGCTCCTTCAAGGTTTCGGGTGGGGTTCAGGGGCTGAGGGCTTTGGGGAAGGGTTCCGTTAAGGGCGCCTTCAGGGTTTCGGGTTTTAAGGCATAGGGCTTTAAGGGTTTAGGGTTCAGGGCTTGGGGAAGGGATTCCGTGAAGGGCTCCTCTCAGGGCTTCTGGGGGTTTAGGAGTCCAGGGTTCTTTCAGGGCTCCACGGGTTTAGGGCTTACGGGTTTTCTGCGAAGAGTCCATAAAGTTAAAGGAAACTACAGGTGGGGAGTTTAGGGTATATAGGGCTTCTATAAGGCTTCCATAAGGTGTATAGACCTTCTATAAGGCTCCTATAACGGTAACTACCCACCTGAAACTGTCCTAGAATCAAGGGGTTGGAGGCTTCAAGGGCTTTAGGATGGAAAGACTTAACATTCAGGGTTTCGGGTTTAGGAGCTTAGGGCTGCATAGTATTGGGGTTGCTGCAAGGGTTACTATACGGGCTGCTTTGGTGGCTAGCATAGGGGTTGCCGTAAGGGTTACTATGTTTTTTGGGTTGTTGCGGTGTTCAGGTTTACAGGTTTGCAACCTACTGATGCTTAAGGCAAAGTACAGGAGGGGTTATATAGGGACAGCTATAGAGAGCCACTCTCCAGCCTCCCCCCTTAAGCGCCAGCAAGAGAAACCTAACAAACTGCCCTTACTCAGCGCCATGGTCCCTTCGGGAAACCCCCCAAACCCCCTAAACCCTACCCCCCTAAACCCCAAATCCTAATCCCAAACCCTAAACCCCAAACCCTGAACCCCAAACCCTAAACCCCAAAGCCTAAATCCCATCCCCAAAACTTCGGCGGAACTAAGTTCCCCGGACCCTCCGAGTTAAATCGAACCCAGCATCCCTCATAAGTCATAAGAGTTTCTTCTTGGGATCTCTAAGGATCCTATAAGGATTCCAGAAGGGTTCGTTCTTGGGATCTACAGATCGATAAGGAATCCATAAGGGGCCTGCAAAACGATAACACGCACTAAAAGACCACTACAGAACTTCATAAATGCAGAATCCTTACAGACCCACAATTGAAATCATGTATCTTATCGGGTACCTCAGGCCCCTGCACCCTAAACCATGAGTCCCCTAAAATCCCAAATTCTGAACCCCCCCAAAAAAAAACCCTAAAAAAAGTCAAAACACGGTTTAGGTTTTAGGGTTTAGGGTTTAGGGCCACCTGTTCCCCATCGGCCTCACCCAAAGCAGCGCGTAGAGGTAGCCGGCTCTCCCAAAGAGGAGCTCATCCTCCGGATGGTCCAGGGCCTGGGCGCTTGAGGGATTAAGAGCTCTTTAGGCGCTTCAGGGCTGGAGGGCTTGAAGGTTTAGGGTTTTGGGCTTTAGGGTTTAGAGTCTAGGGCGCTTCAGGGCTTGAGGGCCTAAACGTTTAGGGTTTAGGGTTCAGGGCTTGAGGGCTTGAGGGCTTAAAGGTTTAGGGTTTTGGTCTTTACGGCTCTAGCGGGCTTAGGGCTTTAGGGTTCTTTAAGGGTTTGATATAAGGGGCCTTGATAATAAAGTAAGGCTTGGGGGGGTGTATTATACTGAATGAGACCATAACTGCGACCATAACACGGAACCCTAAAGGCACATACCACTGGTTAGTCTTGTCATGTATTCAGGATCCTGCAACGAAGGGAGTCGGAAGTCTCCAACGCAGTCCGAGCGATGGGCAGGGCCGCTCCACTCCAGAAGTCTGCGCAAGTGCCTTGCGGCTTAGGGTTTAGGCCGATTGCTGGTTTAGGGTTTAGGGTTTAGGGTCTGGTTTAGGGTTTAGGGTTAAAGCAACCTGTTGAGACTTCATCAACCCTGCTCCCGAAGCTTGGAATCCTTTTTGGCGTCATGCTACTTACCCGTTTAAATACCAATATTGTATTGGCGATTTCTGTGCGATGGTTGTGTTTGAAACCATTTGGCGAATAGCATCAAGCCACTATGTTGACCTGCTTGTAAAGTCCCAGATGGTCCGATTGAGAAAAAAGGTGCGCCATATCTGTGCTAGAGGTCTGTCTGGGGCATGTATACTGTGCAGATATACAACTATCGTTGTGTTTGAAACCCTTTAAGGAAACCCTAAACCCTAAACCCTAATGGTATGAAGCCACTATATTCTGTTACTTGGTTGAACAAGACATCGTTCAGTGATTACTGCCGCCCCAGAGGACTGCAAACCCTGGAGCCCGAAATCCCCGAACTCTTTGAGTCAATGTGATGTAGGGGCCTTAAGAATTAGAGCAGGGTTTTGGACTTCTTTATAATATAACCATGAAAAGGAACCCTAAGGAATAATATTGGTAACTTTAGGCTTCTATATTAGCCACCATGGGCCATAACCCAAACCCTACTTACTGCTCTTTTCCCAGACGCAGGATCACCAATAACGGCCACGTCTTTGAAAAGCACCCTAGACCCGTATGATACAACCCTAAACCAAGAAACCAGCCTAAACCCCATTGGGGTCTACTTGGAGGTTCATGGGTAGTTATAAATGGGGTTATAAGTAGGGTAACTAGAATTATAACCCAGGTTAGAGGACTTATAACCCCACTTACAACTACCCATGAAGCCCTAAACCCTAAACCCTAAACCCTAAACCCTAAACCCTAAACCCTAAACCCTAAACCCTAAACCCTACCCATGAACCTCCAAGTAGGCTTTAGGGTGTAGGTCCCAAGACCGGGCCCAGGCGCCCCAAGCAGCCGGCCGCGTCCCCCAGCGCATGACACCTCCGCGACAGGAACTGCAGGGCTTGGCTTCGGGGTTGGGGGTTTAGGGTTTAGGGTTTAGGGTTTAGGGTTTAGGGTTTGGAGGGTTTAGGGTTCCCAAAAAAAGATCTACAAGAGATACTGTTAGGGTTATCTATAAGTACTTTAAGGTTGTATGCCTCGGGCGTATAAGCCCTAAAATCCCAAAAGTCCTGGAAAGGCAGGACCCTGGTCATATGGAAGCCTGAATCATCACCAAGGGGCTCTGAAAAAAAAAGGATCCTGGAAACTAGGTTCCCGTTACGGTACCTGTGCTATGCACATTGCGGGACCCTATAAATACCTTTTACTAGCAGCTACCAGCCTTTCTGGAAGGGATGCCACAAGGAAGCCTTATTTTTGAAGCGATCCCGACCTGAGGCTCGGGCGTCACGCAGGCAATGGCCAGAAACCCAGGCGTGCCACAGAAGAAGGAGACTTCGTGCGACCTGTACAAGAAACAAGGAGGCTGCCAGTGCTGTTGAGGGCCCAAAAAAAGGGAGAGGGTGATTATTCAGGCTTCTATAATACTCCGGAACCATTGTTCTTGTTATTTTTATCATTATTAACATTTTTATTACTATTATTATTGTCATCATTTTTTGTTGTCATTATTACTTGTATTTTTATGTATGTATGTGTATATATATATATTTACTGTTATTATCATTACTATAATCGTGTTATTCTTACTCGTATTATCTTTCATTAGTATTACTACTCTTATCATTGTGTATGTATGTATGTATATATATATAGCTTTGGATAACCCTAAAAAGTAAGCAAAATGCATCTCGGCCAGGCCTGGGCTTCTGCTTCAAGCAGGTGCCAGCGACCTCCAGCCTCGGCGACCCGAGAGAACAGACCTACTTTTAGGGCCTACTTGTTAGGGTTTAGGGTTTAAGGATTCAGGGCTAAAGGTTTCAGGGCTTTAGGGCTTTAGGGTTTTAGGGTTGAGGGTTCAGGATTTAGCCGTGTTTGAAAACATAGGTTTTTTTTGTCGCGTCAAACCTGAACCCTATTTTTCAAAATCATGAGTTTTTAAGGCTTTTTGAACCTAAACCCTATCACTTTAGTCTAACGCGGTCAATATGCGGACAGACACTCCTTTTGGCAGCAGATTCGCTTCATGGTCCTGCAGGCAGGTAGACGTCTGCGAAGTTGGGCGAAAGCTGTACTGTAGTGCAACGGCTTCCCGCCTGGACCCGCTAAGAGAAAGTCTTGTTGGTCAAGAAAATGTCGCCCCAGGCATGTTCGAAGCCGACACGAAGGCAGCCCCACGCCATGCCGGAAATAGAGGACTTAGTTCGCCAGCACCAACCCCGCATGGATTCGGCGTCTGAAAGCACGCTAGATATTGTCATCGTTTGCGCATCGCTCCAGCGCAAGCTGGCCCATATCATGAGCAGCACGCACGCAAGGAACCATGCATCTTCTCCGCAGTCCGACACTACAGCCCTCTCCCAATGCCTGAACAGCAAACAGAGGGAGCGGCACAGCTTCACGCGGCGGTGGCCTATCCCATTTGTCTGCCGACTTCCAAGTCTGCACCAGGGGCCTGTCAAGGCAACGCTGCAGAACCAAGAGCTGAAGCTTGAACGCAGGAAAGCACAATGCCGAAACCACGCTACGAGCACTGGACGTCCTGTGCTTCCCACGATCGGAGACCGCACCCTCGGCCAAGCTGTTCAGAAAGTCCAAGACCTGGGCCAACTTGGGTGCACCCGACTGCCAATCTTGTGCAGCACAGTATGCTGTCCATCTGCGCCATCCGCCCATATGGCGCCGCAACGTCGAGGGAGCACGGTCCAAAAAGAGCCGCAGTAGATCTGCCTCAGGCACCCGGCCTTCGAGCTCTTCAAACAGTGAGCTGCTCTGCAACACCTCCTTGGCAAAACCAGCCCACTGCCCCGCGAGCTGACGCCGCTCACAAGCCTCCGTGTCCTGCATGCAACCACGACCTGAAGTAGTACCCGAAATCGGCAAAGCAGCGCGCACCAGCTTGCCACTGGCCGCGAGCCTTGTTTCCGTGGGGAGGCTTGGGAGCGCATGCACCTGAACACCCTGAGGTCTAAATCGAGACAAAGTAAACAGGCGGCTGGCCGTCGGGCGAGGGATGACACTCACTGAAGCAGCACTGTCAAACCGGGCCGTCTTAAGCGCCGGATGCGGACGCGGCGCTGCCGCAGAGTTCCCCCCGTCCTCCAGGGAGAAACGGCCTCGACGAAGCACAGGACGCATTGGTGGCGCGGCAGTAACAAACACAAGGAAGAAGGCGAGCGACAAGCAAGGGGAAATTTCAAGCTGCAAGCAGCTGTGAGTTTGTGATGCTGACACTGGTCCTGAACTCAGGCAAGCCTGCGAAAGCAAACACACAACAAGAGTTGACGCGTAGCCTAAAGTGATTGTACTGCACGTAAACGTGAGATGCCCTACCTTACCGACTTCAGGGTGTAGGGTTCTTTCTCTTTCTTGAAGGAGTTTAGGGGTGGGTTTTGGGCTCTTTCTGGTTGGGTGTAATTCGAGCTTTGAGGCGAAGGTCGTACAGCCCGCAAACCCTAATAAACCTCCACAGCCCTGAACCCAAAGTCACCAAGGCCCACGTAGCCGCCCTTCTGCAACTCTTATAGAACCCTGATGGTAAAAACGCCCGTATTATACCAACCCTTGTGACAACTCTTATAGAACCCTTAACCCTTTTTAGAAACCCTCGTAGAAACCCTTACAGAAAGGAACCTTTGAAGGAACCGCTTAAAGCCAGCCTTTCAAGGAACCCCTCGAAGGAACCCTGACAGTAACTCTCATGCCCTCTACAGAAACCCTTACAGTCACCCTAAACCCTAAACCCTACCTTGACCCCAAATAACCTACCTTTTTAGGGTCATGTAAAGAAATCATGACCCTAAACCCTAAACCCTAAACCCACAACCACCGAGCTCTCGGCGCCTTCCGCGCGAAGTCCTCTGCTGAGGCGGCGTCGCCCCGCCTCCTCGGAGATGCAAAGGCTTCCCTTTGGGTTTAGGGTTTAGGGTTTAGGGTTTAGGGTTTAGGGCTTAGGGCTTTAGGGTTTAGGGTTTAGGGCTTTAGGGTTTTAGGGTTTAGGGTCCTGAAATGCATTTTTGTGTTTAGACTCTCCGCAGGCTTCCTTTTCTTGCGGGTCTTTCTTCTTTGTGAAGGTGGGGGGTTCGGGTTTAGGGTTTTGGGTTTTAGGGTTTAGGGTTTTAGGGTTTAGGGTTTAGGGTTTAGGGTTTAGGGTTTAGGGTTTAGGGTCCAAGGTTCAGGATTTGAGGTTTGGGGTTGAGGGTTTAGGGTTTAGGGTCCTGACGTGCGTTTTTGTGTTTAGAGGTGTGGGGCTTCTTGGGGTTGAGGGACCCAGGTCCGAAGGGAGCCCACGAAAGCTCAGAAGGGGCTTGGGCTGTTGAGTAGGGTTTAGGGTTTAGGGTTTAGGGTTTAGGGTTTAGGGTTTAGAGTTTAGGGTTTAGGGGCCTCAATAATTACCCATAGTTTTTGGGGGGCTGCATATGATAATTTTACTATAAAGGACGCCAAAACCCTGTTCTAATTATTAAGGCCCCTATATTTTTAGGCTTGGGTTTCTCAAGGACCCGAGTTGAAGTTTTGAAGGTCTCAGCGCGGGGTTGCGGACATCGCCGCCAGAAGTTTACCTTCCAGGGCACGTCAAAATAAGGCCTCTACCCCTCTACACGAAAACGGTGTAGGGTTTAGGGTTGAGGGTTTTAAGGGTTTAGGGTTTAGGGTTGAGGGTTTAAGGGTTTAAGGGTTTAGGGTTTAGGGTTTAGGGTTTCTGCTCCGTGCGCTTACTTGATATCGGGAGTCTCAGGCTTTAGGACCTGGTATGACTGAGGGACTTAGGGTTTACGATTGCACGTTCAGCTCACCTGTTCCCAGAGAGCCCAATACCCTTTATTCTTGAAGTATACTGCAACGACTTTTTGTGATCCTATATATGATGATGTGAGGTAGATCCCTTCATCATGAAAGCCTTTTTAGTCACACCTTTCAGACTGTGGCTCTCCTGCGTCCCCTGTGCAAACACACTTCCTTAGGATGCCGCTTTACCCAAGAACCTTCAGTTCCATGAGCTAAGACGCATCCTAGGTAAAGCTGCTCTTTACTGCTACCGACGTCCCCATCTTCGACCCGAAAGCCCAAACCTAGACCTCCAGCCCTTACCTGCAAGATGCCTCTGCAAGAACCTCATAAACCCCGCAACCTCGGACATCCCACTAATCCTTTAGGGTTTAGGCTTTAGGGTTTAGGGGAACATCCCAGTAGCTCCAGTGCCAGAATCCCGTTATGGAGAACAACGTGAACGTTTAAAGGTCAGACGTTGTCCTATTGACCTACTCCCTAAACTCTAGTAAGACCTAGACTCTAAGCCCTACACTCTGCGCCCTAATGCCTAAACCCCAAGCCCCATACCTTAATATGGGGGCGTTAATAATTAGAATAGGGTTTTGCAGCACAGTATACTATACTTATAATAAGGAACCCATTTGGTTATTTAGGCTCCTACTTGGAGGTTTATGGGTAGTTCCAAGTAGGGATATGGATTATAACTATGGTTACCTTACTTATAACACCACTTATACCTACCCTAAACCCTAAACCCTAAACCCTAAACCCTAAACCCATGAACCTCCAAGCACAGTAAACTCCACTGAGCCCGGGTTCTCTCGGCAGTGGCAGGAAGCGCGGTAGAACGCGAGCCTTTTAGGGTTTAGGGGTTTAGGGTTTAGGGTTTAGGGCCTTTGACGCGGCGCTCGAATCAAGGAGGATCGGGACGGGTTCGACGGCTTCAGTCTAAGGAAGCTAGGATCCTCCGTCGTTCCGGGTTACGGGTTACGGGTTACGGGTTTAGGGGTTTAGGGTTTAGGGTTTAGGGGTTTAGGGTTTAGGGTTTAGGGTTTAGGGGTTTAGGGTTTAGGGTTCAGGGTTTAGGGTTTAGGGCATGCCCCACGCAAGGGGATTAAAGAGCAGACCCAGCTGTAACCGACGTGTTCGTCCCTGAGGCTTCAAGTAAGCTTGAGGGTTTCGAGTTTGGTTCGCAAGACTTGGCCTGAAGAGTTTAGCCCCCAGCCCGGCTTTAGGGAGTTTAGGGTGTTGCTTAGGGTTTAGGGAGTTTCAGGTTTAGGGTATCAAGACTAGACCCAGGACGCACCGAAAGAACCTCAAGGTTCAGAAGTTTCAGAAGTTGGAATCCCAAAAGAAAGCCCGGAGACCGGACAGCTCACACCTCGGCAAAACCTAACCCTAAAACTGTCAAAGCCCCACAGCCTGAAACCCTGCACCTCTAACCGTAGGGTTTTTGGGTGAAGGGTAAAGGGTTTAGGCCACAGAATCCCCAGAAAGCCCTAGAAAAGCCTCTACAGCCCCATGATCCGGATCCCGGAAGGCTCGGCTAGCGTAAGGTCACCACGCAAGGCCGCCGAGACCGGTGTAGACCTGTTCCCGAGACTACAGGGGTTTTCAAAAGGCGGGATGAAGCTCCTCGTAGGATTTAAGGATCACTTATGTGGATCTCTTTTAGGGTTTAGGGTTTTGGCCTTAGG
>CAJNDV010025324.1:0-11963 GCA_905221635.1 Symbiodinium sp. CCMP2456 | reverse complement strand
ACTTTACACGTGCATAATCTACAAACCCCAAACCCTAAACCTTAAGCCCTAAACCCTAAGCCCCAAGCCCTAAACACTAAGCCCTAAACCCTAAACCCCAAGCCCTAAACCCCCAAAACCCTTACCCCTAAGCCCAAATCCACACCCCTAAGCCCTAAACCCCAAGCCCTAAACCCTGAAACCCACACCCTAAACCCAAAACCCTTACCCCTAAGCCCAAATCCACACCCCTAAGCCCTAAACCCCAAGCCCTAAACCCTGAAACCCACACCCTAAACCCAAAACCCTTACCCCAAAGCCCTAAACCCCAAACCCAAACCCCAAACCCTAAACCCCGAACTCAAACCCCTGAGCCCTAACCCCAAAGCCCTAAACCCTAGGCCCTAAACCCTAAACCCCAAACCCAAACCCCAAACCCTAAACCCCAATAAACCCCAAACCCTAAACCTTAAGCCCTAAACCCTAAGCCCCAAGCCCTAAACACTAAGCCCTAAACCCTAAACCCCAAGCCCAAAACCCCCAAAACCCTAACCCCAAAGCCCTAACCCAAAGCCCTAAACCCTAAAAGGTTTAGGAATCGAGCTGCAGGTCCGGGGGTGGGTGGTGGGTTCGATTTGCAGGCTTCCGCTTCGAGATTTTTTCGGTTCTACGGGGATTAGGGGTTAGGGCTCAGGGGTTTAATTTAGGGTTCAGGGTTTGTGGTTTGGGGTTTAGGGTTTGGGGTTTGAGGGTTTGCGGCGTGCAGCAGAAACCGCCATGCATGCGTGTACACGCTAGCCCGCAAGGCTTGAGAGGCTTCAGGCCCTAAACCCTAAACCCTAAACCCTAAACCCTAAACCCTAAACCCCTAAACCCTAAACCCTAAACCCTAAACCCTCCTTTAAAGGAAACTACAGGTGGGGAGTTTAGGGTCTATAGGGTTTCGGCAACTACCCACCTGAAAATGTCTTAGACTAAACCAAATCTCAAAACCTTGCCCTGAGGGTTTAGGGTTCAGGGCTCCGGCTTTAGAAGAGGGCTTTAAAAAAACAACTGCAAGCTCTGAACCGTAATTTAGGAGTTGAGGGTTCCGGCTTTAGAGATAGCCCTCGCCTCGACAATTGGCGATCCTTTGGATCATCCCCGAAGGATTGGCCTAATGTAGGGGCCTCAATAATTACCAATACTATTTTGCTGGTTCCTTCTTATGACTATAAAATAGTGGGCCCCAACACCCTATTTGATTATTAAGGTCTACATTATTGCGAAACCAGGACGTAGTCTGGTCTCAGAGCACCTGAATCCGAAAGCCAAGCGCCGAACAATTTATTCTCTGACTCCAAACCCTAAACCCCAACCCTTCAGACGCAGTCGGCTACAGCAAGAAGAAATAGCACCCACTCACTGCCAGTCTTGAAGTCTGGTTTGTCGTCCACTCGCCCATGGTAAATCCATCGTCCCAACCCATGCATCCTCACGTCCCTTCCATCCCTTACGGTCCTGTGCCACCACCCTCCAATCAGCTCCCGATGCCTTGTGCATGGCGCGCTCCAAGTTGGATAGTCGTGGGTAGTGTTGTGGGTGGGTCATGCCATGTGGGTCACGTTTTTGTCTCTCCCACCATTCAAGGGTTCTGAAGGCCTCCAGATGTGGATTCAGGGGCGGGTGTTCCCGGAGAAGGCATCGGGCCCGGTGGCCGGCGAACCTCCACCAACGGCGGAGCCAGGCGGTCGACCAACGATCAACCCCACTAGCATGTAAAGCCGCTGTAGCACCACGGTAGGCTCGGAGCCGCAAAGCGTCCCACGCGTCGTCTGTCCTCTTTGCAAATACCCTAAAAGGGATGCTAGTTGGGGTTATGTTACTTATAAGTCTATAAAATAACTAGTTACTAAGTCCCCCGACCCTCCAAGTATATATACATGGAACTGGAACTCTGCATGTTTTACCCTAAACCCTAAACCCTAAACCCTAAACCGCCTAAACCCTAGATCCCTAAACCCTCAACACTTAACCTACACCCCTCGTCTCTGCCGCAGGCCTTCCGCGCCCGCGGCGTGGCCGTTCTCGCCTGTTCGGATTTCGCAACGTGGCGATCCGGATCCGAGTTCTTGAAGGGGGTTTAAGTTTAGGGTTTAGGGTTTAGGGTTTAGGGTTTAGGGTTTAGGGTTTAGGTTGCTGGGCTTCAGGTCTAGGAAGGTTCTTCTGAGTTATATCGAAATATTTCGAAATTATGAGCGATGACCGTAGCATAACCTTCAACATAAGAGGTCAGTAGGTTCTAGGCGGATTAAGGTTTAGGTTAGGCTCCCGGCAAACCACCAAGAAAAGGAATGTACCTGTTTTCCATACCATCACAGAGCCCTAAACCCTAAACCCAACCTAAACCCTCAACGCCCTAAACTCTAAACCCGAAACGCCCTAAACCAAAAGGCCTAAACGCACTAAGCCCTAAAACTCCAACCCTAAGCCTTCGCGGTGTCAATCAGGAGGCCCGCAAGATCAACAGGGGCAACTTGCACCCACGACAAGACTCCGCAAATCATTACTTGGAGGGTCGGGGGGTCGGTGGACTCAGTAAGTAGTTATTTTATAGACTTTTAAGTATCACAGCCCCAATTAGGATCCGTTTCGGGGTGCTTATAACGCGACTTAATACCTACTTAACAAGTCCCCCGACCCTCCAAATAAACGCGACAAACACCCGCATGACCTCGTTGAGGCCACAACACAAGCCCCCGTTTAAAGGGACGCTTTGATGTCCGGTTTAGAATCGTGGTGAGTAGGCTCTAAAAAAACCTAAAACCCTAAAACCCTAAAGCCCAAAACCCTAAAGCCCAAAGTCCTAAAGCCCTAAACCCCTAAAACCCTAAACAAAGTCTAGTTTAAACCCATAAACCCTAAACCCTAACAAACCCTAAGAAACCATATACCCTATAGTCCCAGGAACTACGGCTTTGGTCCCGAAGAGCCGGCCGCCCCTTTTCGGTTGGGTTTGGATTGCTACGAAAAGAAGCGAAAGGTTGCCTCATGTAGGGCGTTCATAATTAGAATAGGGCTTTAGGGTCTGTTAGGGTTTAGGATTTAGGGTTTAGGGTTTTGGGTCTATTATACTATATATTTATAATAAGGAGCCCCCAAAGCCCTATTCTAATTATTAGCGCCCCTACATTACGCATTGGTTTGGCGTGTGAACCTTTAACTTACCGTCTAAACCCTCAACCCTAACCCCTAAACCCCATTGGTACTATGAAAGGTGTCCTACGGGTCTGACCTAGCTACGTCCCAAACAGAAGGTTTAGGGTTTAGAGGTTTAGGGGTCTGTGCGGAAACAATCGTAGTAGCAGAGCTTCGCTGGCATTGGTCGCAACTCGTAGGAAGCGATCGATAGCTGCTACATGATCGTGCCGTGACGCAACAGCGGACGACTGCCAACGTACGCCCGGAAATCTGTCGAGTTTACGACCTCCAATCGCGACCACGCACCGTCATAGCGCAATGCGACTGTTTTCGCAAATGACATGGCGTCGAGCCCTGCGTTTCCCATCACGACATTTGCGAATACCTTCGGGGGCTTAGGGTGTGGGGTTTGATCAGCTAATTGACCTGCGTGCCCCAGTCAGATCCTTGATCTGCTGCGGTAAGGATCAGGGCGATTCGGGTTTAGGGGTTTAGAGTTTTAGGTCTTGCAATGCCAAAACACTAGGAGGCAAACATGCACTTTCGAAATTCGGTGGGCGCCGGGGTCTGTGGTGAACAATGCGACTTACTTCCTATGCCAACTTGAAGAACGTTTCTCTTGGTGTTCCAGTTGCCCCTCAATTTCTCAGGGTAGCCGTTTTCCGATTCACAGTTTCAAGAAGGCAGCCCCACAGCAACAACAAGGGCTACAGGGTACTACTACTTGCAGGGTTGGGGGACTTAGTAACTAGTTATTCTATAGACTTATAAGTACCACAACCTCAGTTCGGATCCCGTTTGGGGTACTTACAACTCCACTTAATATCTACTTTCTAAGTGAAGTAGTGTACTTACAAACACTACTGAACCCCAAGCCCTGACAAGGACCCAGTTTTGTGCATGCTTCAGCCTCGTGTTTATCAGAAGCAGCCTGGGTCCTTCAACATGACTGGCCTGAAACAAAGAGCTAAGGGTTTACTTGGAGGGTCGGGGGACTTAGTAAGTAGTTAATATGTGGAGTTATAAGTACCCGAAAAGGGATCCTAATTGGGGTTATGATACCTATAAGCCTAGAAAACAACTAGTTACTAAGTCCCCCCACCCTCCAAGTAGGGCTTGGGAGCCATGCCGAATAGAGGATGGAGACCTCGTAAAAGAAACCATGAAACAAACTGCAAACAACTTTAGGGTTTAGGGTTTAGGGTTTAGCTGCAAACAACTGAGCAATCGCCTACGAGCCATATAAGTTTAGGATAGGATGGCCTGTCATGCCCTTCTGCATGGCGATCATCTGCTGACGCTCTCGATACTCCACCTTCAGCGCAAGTTGTCTGATGGATGCTAGAGTGGGCCCAAATACTTATGATCCGATCTAGGTGAGACCTAAAGACATAAACCCTGAACCCTGAACGCAAACGGAGTCTCGCTGCATGTTCTGTTCAGGCACGCAGGGACTGACGTAGTTGTTTCGGGTCAAGTGCTGGAAGCAGACACGAAACCCTGGATCCTAAACCTTAAACCTTAAACTCCAAAACCCTAAACCCTAAACTGCAAAACCTTAAACCCCAAACCCCAAACTCCAAAACCCTAAACTGCAAAAACCCTTAAACACCAAACTCCAAAACCCAAGATCCTAAACCCAACAAGACACTTAAAGGCTCATAAATTTACGGTCAGTCAGTAAGGTCAAAGAGAGGTTATACTGAGGATAACCCACCTACAAACCTAAACCCTCAGCCTTAATCCATCAACATCATCCAACATTCAAACCCAAACGTTCGACCCTCAACAAAGAAACACCTTGTCAGTGGGATGTGACCGGTTCAGGGTTTAGGGCTTAAGGTGCAAATCTCAACCCAAACGTGACTGGAATAGGGACTGATGCGGCTTGTATGGGTTTAGGGCTTAGGGGGCTGTCTTAGCTGTCCAAGTCAGAAGAAACAACAACAGAACTTGCTTTCAGCGGGGGTATAACTTAAGGACGACAAGAACCTTAAAAGGAGGGGCCCTGTTCCCTTATACTATGAACCCCTATATGGTATATGAACCCTAAACCCTTTTGGGGCTCTCTTCGTCCTTAAGGTATAGACCCAATAGGTGTTAAACTTTCGAGCTTAACCAAAAGCTTGCAGACCCACAGGCAGCTGATGAGGGTTGATAACTTGTTTTGTAGGGTTCAAGGGTAATACTAAACCCTAAACCCTAAACCCTAAACCCTAAACCCTAAACCCTAAACCCCTAAATATAGGAACCTGATAAAGAAACCCTGGGGCTTTGTTGGAATTCTTCATATTGGGGTATAGAGCCAGGGTTTCTTAATCAGGTTCCTGCATTAGCACGAACAAAGAGGATTGATGAAAATAGTTGCACAGCTGGGCTACTTAAAAATTCAGTAGGCCTTCACATGTATTAGGAAGGAAGGACATCTTGCAATGTATCCTCATTGCTTCAAGTCTTAGCTTGAGCCCCGCAGACGAAGCTGTATGATCACAAAGCCTCGAAGCCGAACCCAGAACCCAAAAGCCTGCTTGCGCTGCCACGTCTGCAGCTCCATCTGCCTGGCACTGTTACTCTCAGGGTTTAGGGTTCTAGGGTTTAGGGTTTTTAGGGTTTAGGGTTTAGGGTTTTAGGGTTTAGGGTTTAGGGTTTGGGGTTTAGGCGTTTAGGGTTTAGGGTTTGGGGAAGGGTCCAAAGGGTCTAGTCACCCTAAGGGTCCAAACGACCTAATAATCATGTACTTGGGTTACGGATAGTAGTTTTGTAGGTTAGTATGTAGTAGAAGAGTCTATGATTCTTCGGTACATTGGACCTTAGGGTCAGGTCTGGGTCTGGAGGCTTAGGTTTTATAAAGGGTTTGGGGTTTAGGTGTTTAGGGTTTAAGGGTTTAAGAGTAAGGCTCGGGCCTCGAGGGCGTGCCCTGGGCAAACACATGTTTCATCGCAGCAAATTTCGATGTGCGATGAACACTGGGTCGTCCATCTTTATTTGGAAAATGCGACGAAAGGGTTTAGGGTTTAGGGTTTGGGGTTTAGGGTGTAGGGTTTAGGGTCCCTAACCCTACAAAACCTTAAAAGCCCGAAACCCTACGCCATAAAACCCACAATCGGGTAGGCATGGAACAAGCCAGCCGCTGGCCCTTTGATTTCTCGTAAGGAGAGAGTAAGCGCCGATATGTTGTTGTGGAAAAAGACGTTGGTGATGCTGGTAAAGATGCGAACTGCATAAGAATCCGGGACCATGAATCCTAAACCCTACACCCCTAAACCCTGAATTCACCGACAGCCGGGATCTGATTTGGTGGGTTTCTGGATGAACTCGACAGGGCCATTACCTTCGAGCTTTCCGGTTTCCAAACGGCTTCAGAAATAAATGCAAACCATGTCCAGACAGTTTAATTAGGGCCGTCTAGGGTTTAGGGTTTAAAGTTTAGGGTTTAGTAATCTATCGGTCTAGAAAAGGCCTTGTGTAATCCGCACAACACCCTACAGGACGGGATTACTCTTTTCGGAAACCCCAACCCGAAACCGAAACAAATGGCGGCGGCGCCAGGTCTGCCACCTTTCCCGGAACCTGGGCCGCTCTTCTGGGTTTCAACTTACTTCCACAGCAGCACTAGGAGTGGCAGTAGGAGTAGGAGTCGGATTGGAGCAGGAGCGAGGTGGTACTGGTAGTAGTAGTAGTAGTAGTAGTAGTAGTAGTAGTAGTAGTAGTAATTGTAGTAGTAGTAGTAGTAGTAGTCGCAGTGGTTGTCGTCGTAGTGGCTATTTGCAGGAGGAGCCCGAGTCCTTACAAGGACTTACCCAGCCGAGGTACCCCAAACAAGCACCTCATTGCAATCTTAGGGTTTTTTTTTACCCTACGGTAGACGGACTTTTACGACCGCACTCGCCTCCTTGGGCTCGTAGGGTGAGACAGCAGGGTACAGGTTTGTAGATCTCTATATAAAAAGTCACAGCCCGGTACATCCTCAGAGAACCAAGTATACCCGAACCCGGGTTAAGTTGAGCTCGTCGCCTGCTCCTTCCCTGAACCCTGTCTTCGAACCATACGAACCGAAACCCTGCACAATCACATCCGTATACTCTAAACCCTGAACCCTAAACCCTAAGCGCTAAACCCCAAAAACTAAACCCTAAACCCTAAACCTGAAGCCCCAAGCCCTAAACCCTGAACACTAAGACCAAGAAATTTTTAGTGAAGCCGGAGCCTTCAGTCGCGATTGCGAGGGACGCACCGAATATTCAGGGTTTAGGGTTTAGGTTTTAGGGTTTAGGTTCTGGGGTTTAGGGTTTTTTGGTTTAGGGCTTTAGGGTTTTTGGGTTTAGGTTTTAGGGTTTCGGGCTTAGGTTTTAGGGTTTAGGTTTTGGTAGGTTTTAGGGTTTAGGGTTTAGGTTTTAGGGTTTAGGGTCTAGGGTTTAGGGTTTTTGGGTTTAGGGTTTTTGGGTTTAGGTTTTAGGGTTTAGGCTTTAGGGTTTAGGGGCCAGAAGTCTATGTTCAACCCTGACAGTCCTTACACCAACCTGCTTAAGCCTAAATCCCGAGCCCTGAAGCCAAGGAGCAGTATGCTACGCGGTACACCTAAACGACCTAAACATCCCAGCTTGATCCCTTTATTTTAAAAGAGTACAGTAGATGCTTCTTAACAAAACCCATCAAACGACCTGTAAATCATCTCGAACTCACAACGAACCTTCTAAACCCAAACAAATCAAGAGAGACCAGCATCGTCTAATCTAAAACCCTAAGCCCTAAACTCAAAACTCCCACATAATCCTAAGCCCTAAACCCTTTCAAAACTCCCCTACAAGCTCTCTTAGCTCCAGGCCAAGTGGAAGGCTCCAAATCCTCGAGGCGCGTCTCAATCTTCTTATCCTTCACCCACTTCCTCGATGCGGTTGCGGGTTTGGGGTGTAGAGTTTAGGTTTCAGGGTTTAGGTTTTTAGGGTTTAGGGTTTAGGTTTTAGGGGTGTAGGGCCTAAGCCTCTAAAGGCCTAACAGCTCCAAGCGCCAAAGGCTGAACTATCGTTCTGACACCCAAGCCTTAACTCTTCGGGTTTCGGGTTTAAGGCTTAGGGGGTTAGGGGTTTAGGGGTAGGGGTGGGGAGGTTTAGGGCTATAGGGTTTGCAGTTTAGAATGTAGGGGTTTCTCTAAACCCTATTCTCCTGAATACAGGCCTCAAGCATTAAACTCGACCAGGCCCCCTCCAAGCCCCCTGTAAAATAGAGCCCTTATCCGCACTAGAGGGTATTCGGTGCATAATTTATAGAAGGTAGCTGGGGAGTCTAGGGAAGCCCCGAACCTCACAGTCAACCCTAAACCCCGCAACCCCTCAACCCGGAACTCCTAAACCCGTGACTCCTAAACCCTAAACCCTTAAACCCTCAACCACTATAAACCCTCAACCCCTAAACCCTCAAGCCCTAAAGCCTAAACCCCGAAACCCCTGAAAGGACGTATTTGGCATTGAAGGGGTCCAGGGCCCTCAGAGTTTAGGGCCTAGAGGCTTAAGGTCCCCATTGCAGGGTTTAGGAATTAGGGTTCTGGGTTTAGGAGTTTAGGGTTCAGGGCTTAGGGTTCAGGGTTTAGGGTTTCGGGTTGGCAACCGCGAAACACCCCAAAAGGCCCTAAACCCAAAACCCGAAACTCCAAACCCTAAAACCTAAATACTTAAACCTTAAACCCCTAAACCACTAACCCCAAAACCAGAAGGCACACCAGCACAATGCTCTCGGAATTCACCGCAGCTGAGTTCCTAGAGTATTGTGCCCGTAGCCACTCCGGCAAGTGCACTCCGACTGCTACGAAGGAGCCATCGGCCGTCTTGGCCATGCGTCACATCATAGTCATGGCCGAACGTAATATGGGGGCCTAAACAATTACCTATAGTATTCTGGGCCTTCCTTATTATAACTATAGTACAATGTTCCCCAAAACCCTATTCTAATCATTAAGGCCCCTATTTACTGTCAGCAGCACCACCAGCGCGAATATGATTGTGCTGACGACAGAGGCACCAGCCCACCGCTGACACGGTGCGGGTATCTGACTCATTCCCGCCGAACTTGAGGGCTGTTTAGGGTTTTGGGTTTAGGGTTTAGGGCTTTGGGTTTAAAACCCTGAAACCTAAAACGCCTAAGACCCTAAACACCCAAAACCCTAAACCTCAGCTCTAAATTAGGGTTTAGGGTTTAGGGCTTAGGGTTTAGGGTTTGGACTGTTCTGGGCAACTGCCGTCCAGAATCAGAAGGCGGATGGCTGCCTGCTGGAATAGAAGTCGGCCATAGAAATCCGAAAAAAAAAAAAACGACATCCGCCCTTAACACTGGAAAACCCTACACCACCCTAGACTCTGAATCACAGGAAGCCATCAAAAATAAACTAAATCGCGCTGAGCCCTAAACAAACAAGGAATAAGCTATAAATCAAAATGAAGCTATATCGCATAAGCGAACATGCCTTCATGCAGGAATCTATCTGGATTTGTGGAAACCCTGAAAACCCTAAACCCTAAATCGAACTAGACCCTGTCTCTGAGGCGTCGGCTTCAGGTAGTCTTTTGACTCCGCCTCGCCGTACCAGCCGTAGGTGACCTGTGGCTGAGCAATCCTTTAGTTCGGGCATTTTGGTGCTAGACCATTCAAAACCCTAAATTGAAGGAAACTACAGGTGGGGAGTTTACGGTATATACGGCTTCTATAAAGCTTTCATAACTTCCATAAGGCTCCTATAACGGTAACTACCCACCTGAAAAATGTCCTAGACTAAACCCTAAACCCGAACCTACACCCTGAACCCAAACACCTGAACATAAGCTAAAATCCATAAGCAGACCCCAGCCCACCGATGTTGGTAGAAGGGTTATAAACAAGACTGAATAATCACCTATACTATTCCGTGGGGTTCCCTGTTTTGCATGCCATCACAAAACATACCCGAAAATCGACCCTCCCTAATCCCAAAACCCTAAACCGCCCACCAGGATAACCCCTAAACCCTAAACCCTAAACCCCTGAGAAAGAAACCTTGCAGGAAACCTTTAGTCATTAAAGCCCCGCTGTTACCCTGAACCCTAACGCCCTTATGGAAACCTTACAGGAACGCAGACCCAAACCCTAAACCCTAAACCCTGCACCCCAAACCCCAGTACGACTTAGACCCTTCAACCTTCGCGACTGTGAGTTGATTGAGCTTTGGGTTGAGGATTTGGGCTTTGGGGGGTTTTAGGGCTTAGGGCTTAAAGCTCTAAGGGTATCTAGAAAGCACTCGAACCCTTAAACCAATAAACCTGAAACCCTAAACCCCTAAACCCTGAAACCCTAAACCAACCAGCTGACCCCTCAAAGCCCGAAACCGAAGCTTTAAAGAGCCCGAGGCCTAAGACTCAGAGTCTGCAGGCCGAAATCTAAATCGGCTCAGGGTTTCAGGGTTTCAGGGTTTTAGGGTTTAGGGTTTTAGGGTTTAGGGTTTAGGGTTTTCTGGGTTTAGGGTTTTAGGGTTTAGGGTTTCAGGGCTCAGGGTTTGGGGTTTTAGGGTTCAGGGTTAGGGCTTTAGGATTTTTGGGTTTAGGGTTTAAGTAAAAAAAAAAAACCTTGTAACCGCGCTCTGAAGCCCTACTGAACCCCACGTACCCGAGAATACCGCGCAGAAGCTCTGCAAGACGGCATGAGACCCTAAACCCCAAACCTCTAAACCCTAAACCCCAAAGCCCTAAGCCCTAAACTCCTATAAACCCTAGACCCTAAACCCCAAACCCCTTAACCCTAAACCCTGAAACCCTGAAACCAACCCTGCAAGACAGCATGAGACCCTAAAACCCATAGCCTAAACCTTGCCATTCATCTTAAGGACCAAAATTTCCCTTAAAAGCAGGGGCCCTATACAATTATGCTATGAATCCCGATATGGTATATAAACCCTAAACCCCTTTTAAGGCTCTTTTCGTCCTTAATACCTAAACCCTAAACCCTATAGAACCCATACTTGCCCTTATAAGAACCCTTAAAGGAACCCTAAACCCTTTTAAGGTTCTTTTCGTCCTTAAGGCAGAAGCCGGGCCTTCCGATCGCACCTCATCAACCCTGGAAGACACCAGTTGAAAGCACCCTAACACCAACACCAACACACACACACACACACACACCAACACCAACACCAACACCAACACCAACACCAACACCAACACCAACACCAACACCAACACACACACACACACCAACACCACCACCAACAAAAAACAACAAGAACCCGCAGAAATCCTCAACCCTAAACCCTTAACCCTCAAGCATAAACCCCCCAGAAAGAGATCCCAAGCTCCTCCAAGCCAAACCTGTATAAAACCCGGACCTAAACCCTAAACTTTGTAAAAGAACTCCTTTAAACGAAAGCTCCCGAAGCCCTGCAGTAGTAACGGCCTTTTTGGTTCCTTTTAAGGAGGTAGGGTTTGGGGTTTAGGGCTTAGGTTTTAGGGTGTAGGGTTTAGGGCTTACCTTAAGGACGAAAAGAACCCTAAAAGGGGTTTAGGGTTCATATACCACGTAAGGATTCATGGTATGATGGTATAGGGCCTCTACTTTTAAGGGTCATTTGGTCCTTAAGGTTGCACGAAAAACTTATAAAGGAACCCTCGAAGAGACCCCTTCAAGGAGACCATGGGAGGGCCGGGGAACTTAGTTAGGGTTTAGGGTTTAGGGTTTAGGGTTTAGGGTTTAGGGCCTAAAGTTTAGGGGTTTAGGGGTTGAGGGTTTAGGGTAAGTAGGGTTATAACTAAGGTAACTGCACTTATATTTACATATAATTAACCCCA
>CAJNDV010025291.1:21932-43631 GCA_905221635.1 Symbiodinium sp. CCMP2456 | reverse complement strand
CCTAAACCCTAAACCCCTACCCTTGAGGAACCGAGATGTTTATGCAAGCTGGACAACCTTGAAGGTCCTCCGGGCCTCGATGCGCCTTGTTTGACTCGATCTTTATCTGCCCGTATTAGGGAGTTTCCGAAAATTAGGGTACCTTATTTAGGGGTCCTTATAATAAGGATCCTATTATTTAGGGTACTATATTAGGGTCCCCTATTTTCGGAAACCCCCGTATAGGCCGTATAGGAGTTTTTTCAGAGCAGGGGAGATTTGTAGGTTGAGTTGCTGATCCGGAAGCGACAAGAGTTAGCATCCAAAGTTTTGGAGGCCGCATGAGATCCGTCGACTCCGCATGCGAAACCAGTGAGCGGCAGTACAAGCTTCTACCAGAAAACAGCTTAGCAATCCGGGCAACTTTCCTACACTGTCCCGGGAACTAGACCTTGACTATTTTTGTGTCGCATTTTGGGATGTGCCCACGACCACTTTGCAGGTTCCACTGTCATGCTGTTAGGCCAGGCTTCTTGTCAACTTTGTTCACTTCGCTGCTTGACTGCTCAAGATTGGTCCTTCTGGTACAGTTCAACGAGTGTGTAGCCAAAGGGGTTTGCTCCGCACTGTGCTGTTGCTGTGTAGTCAAGCTCTTACGATTCTAGCTCTGACTGGACTTCTTGCGTTTGCAGCCTTGCCTCTGCTGCATTTGCTCTGCTTGGACATACGATTGGACCGGAAAGTCAAGTCGTTTCACACTTTTGTCTGGGAACGGGAGACTAGCCTCGCCTGACATCCGTAATAGGAGGACGCAACATCGACTGTCGATGTATTGTCAGGTTGCAAGGTTTTTGAGGCCGAACCCTAAAAACCCTGGAGTCCTAGACTTCACTTTCTGAGGTCTTGGGACGTTTGGCTTCCTGGTTACCTTCAGCCTTGGCGCTGAAGCTCCATAGCCTCCAGGCCTCCTTTGAACGACGATGCACCTGGGCAGCAAGGGTGTGCACCCTACTCGTACCCTCTAGAGTCCAGCATTCAAAACAGGGGTAGCACCCCCGTAGCCTCGCCCATATTGTATATAAGCCCAATATGATGTCCATTATGATGGACCCGAAAACCTTATGCCGTTCAAACTATTGAGGCTCAGCCCCCATGTTGTAGATTGAGGAGCCTGCTCCAAGCATCTGCTTGACAGGAGCTTATGATTTTGAGCATCAGGGCTACAGACCTGGTCCAAATGCTAAACCACCAAACAATTCACAAGCAGGTGCACAAGTGTTGGTCCAAACAGATGAGCCAATGTTTCTATGCATATATATATATACACACAGGGTTTACATATATATGTATATATATACACACACATAGCCAGCAAGTCGACAAGCAAACCCGATCGAATGTAGGCCCAAATAGGGCAAGTAAGGCCCTTGGCCATCTACCGTGAACTACGTTGTGTTGGCGCTGATGTCGCTTCCGCTGCTGCTTGGGCTGCTAGCGGTCGAGGCGGCGTATGCCACCCGCCGGGCGCAGGTGTTAGGGCGGGCCAATGCATCTCGCTCTGATTGAGGTGCATTTATTTGCTGGATCCCTGAGTTTGTTGTTTTGGGGTCCGACTTGCTGTGCAAAGAAGGCGAGAAGTCATCGCCCGTTCACAGGAGAGTAGAACCTGCCTGCGCCATAGGCATCCGTGTGGCCGGAAGATGTGGTGTACTTGCAGACGCCTTTGAAGAACTTCCTTTCTGGTGGCTTGGCCATGCTTGGCCTCACACGGTGACCTTCGGTTTTAGACGCCATTTTGCAATCGTACAGCTCTGCAGGGGCTCCCAGCGGATAATGTCGCTAACTGCTCGAAATAGGCTGTGTCCTTGATACTGCGTCGCTTCTAAATCAAGTCGCTCTTGCGTCGGGGTTTCTGGCATGACTTGGGAGGTTTCAGTCGGTGCGCTTGCTTCATCATGACCATTGTGACCTTGCAGACGGTTGCCTTCGTCCTTTTGCAGAAGCAGGCGGCCTCGGAGGTCAAAGTGTGGCTCGTGGTCACTTTCCCCTTCGTCTTCGCAGTCCTTGGACTTCTACGATTGACTAACCTCCTCTGCAAGAAGCAGCTGAGCCATTCATGCCTGCAGCAGGGCATTTTTATCACAACGACCCCTTCCCAAAATCTGGACATCGTCCTGCTGATCGCTTTCGTCGCCTATGCCTTTGGGCTGCTTCAAGATGCCCAGAACCTCGCAGCCGCCGGTTTAGTGCTCATGGCCTTAGCAGGTCCAGCCTCCACTTTGCTGAATGCGCTCATGAACGCAAGGGAGGTGCCGGGGAGGTTGGATAGGTCAGCAGCTTTTGTTTGTTTCTTGGAAAGCTTCTAGGCCAGCCGAGTACACTACGGAGCAACATACTTTCGCAACCCTCTTGAAAAGCTACTGGTGCGAACAGCCCATGAACTCACGACCGCACCGTGTTAATGATAAATGGGCCAGGTGGAGTCGGAGATGGAGAGGGTGCACACAAACTTGGCGAAGCTCCGGTCCGAGGAGTTGCCCAAGATCCGGCAAATGACCTGGCCGACGGTGGCCTGGCCAGAAGTTGCAGAAACCCGAATCCTTGCTTCCGGTGCCTGATACTTCTCCAGTGTCTGGTAAATGGAAGCACGGGATAAAGGATGATAAAACGGAGCAGTTCTGTGTACATGTCGCTCGAGGTTGGTTGCCCTGCAAGGTTTCAGGATCTCGTGCAGGTTATGGCAAGTGGCCACAACATGGCGAATCGTCGCTCGATTTCTAAATTCTAACCCAAAGGTCATGCCGCTTCCCTGTATGTGACACCAAAAGGCTGTCGCGACCGGGCGCGCTGGTTTGGACTTCATGGAGCAGATTGACACCGGTAGTGCATCCGACGCTTCGCAAGCAACAACTCGAGGGTTACTGACGAGGCTGTCATCCAGAATTTGGCGTTAGTAGCCGGATGAAACGCTGAACATCCGGTTCAGTCAAGTGCTTTTGTATGTATGCCATGGCACGGAATACGTGGCTTTCGCAGTTCGTCATGTAGGCCTCACTTGAAAGAGACGTCTTTTTCCGAGGACTTCGCTTTGTTTTGGGACCTCGCCTGGCATCGACGTGTGGTCTTGCAACTAACGGGATCTTACGGAGGCGAGGCGAGGGTATCCAGTGAAACGCCGGCTCCCAAAAGACTGGGTGCTCCTGAATTCTTTATAGCACTTCCTGGATGGACCCCTTGTAAACACTGGCTTGTGATAGGTTTTCGAATTTTCGGGTTTGTTTCCGGGCTGCTGGACAACGAGACCTGTTGCAAAAAGGGTTTGCTTCTGAGAGATTGGTTCTGGCATCGGTCTTGCAGCCTTGCAGCTCTAGGCGGAAGAACTATGCAGCCTCATTGCACGATAGTGCAACATAGTTTCCAGCTCACATAGCCTAACTCTACGCAACCCATAGGCAAAGACCTAAACAAGGCCGGTTTATGCCTGAATATGCAATACTCATGTTCATATCCGCATCCACACAGACCGTTCGTGTCGGCATCTTCGTTTCGCAGCAGCACGACTGTCGCCCCCTGAATCACAGGAAATCGGTTTAGGGTTTGCATGTGAGGTGAGGGACATTCAGATTACTGATCGTGCAGAATCAAATCACTTTGACTCTAGACCCTTCCCCAAAGATAAAGAATCCCAAAAGAGTGATAGGTTAACTTCCTAGCACGAGGTTCTGGTTAGTTGGGTATCTCCCGGACAGGATCCAGTCGCGGATGTAGATTATGCACGTGTAAAGTATTGTCCCCTTGTGCACTTGTTTGGATGACTGTCGCTGCAGTGCTCTAGCAAGGGAAAAGAAGTGACTTACGCCATGGTGTATTGAGCCTTGCTACCACTTAACGGAACACTATATCAGTGCNNTGTGATCTCAGTGGTATTCCCCAACTATAGCGGGCTCTTCCACGTATGTTCTTGTGGGTTGGGGCTGCTTCACTACGAACTATTACGAACTATACAGACCTGACTTGAAGCACCAGACCAGACAGGTGTAATTAGACGGGCAGAGATTTCAACCCTGTGAGTGGCATTGCAGAACTCCTACGTCAAAGCCTCAATGCCTCAAAGTTTTGCAGAGCCGAAAGCACTAAATCCTGAACGCCTACGTAGGCTTCGTACCCTCGCACCAAATGCCACACTTGCAACATGCACTGGAGGCTTCCTGATCTTGCCCGGGTTTGGCCTCTTGATCGCGTTCTTTGCCGCCGTAACCGGACTACAGGTGGCGAGCTACACCTGCTCGTGCGCGGAGCTTTCGGGCCTCGACTTGGTCGCTCGGACGAGATGGGGGCTGGCATGGTTGATGTTTCGGTATCGTTAAGAGTTCAAATTTAGACGCTTCGCGTCGTCCGCCTCGGCCCCGCCGCAAACAAAGAGGGCCAACGAACTGCCTTGGCGGAGCAGACGAGGACAGGTGAAGGGAGGAGACTGCGTACAAAACAACGCGGAGGGATCGGGGGGGGGGATGTTCCAGCCGGAGGGGCAGGAATTTTGGGTGGGTGGGACTCCCTACAGAGCCCAAATCCATGGGAGGAGGCGAGACTGCACCGCAGGACCTTGGGGCCTTTATGGGTTCACACAGAGGCACCCCCCCCCACCCCCCCCCCCCCAAACCCCCTCCCGATATATGTTTTAGGGGGTGGGGGTTGGGGAGGGGATTAAGAGGCTTAAGAGGTGGGGAATAGAGGAAATCCGAATAGGAACCTCTGACCGCTTCGGCCGGGGCCGAGGCGAATTAGGTACTCTAAGGGCTCTACGATATGGGGGTGTTTATCGGTGTGAATGATGAGGATGTAGGGTTTCATTCCAGTTCTTTGTCACACATGAAGTGCGTTATCATGTCGATGAAGTGTGTTATCATGTCGAGACGCAGTTAGTTGTTTGATACTGCGAAAAACATTTATGGCAGCCTGTCAAGAGTTTGGAGTTCCCAATCGGGGTGAGAGGCCTGGATATACAGAGGACATAAGCTGGGCGGGCCTTCAGGCACAAATGCTGAAGCCGCGCGCACGAGGGCATGTGCGCTGCAGCCCCGCCTCACAGAGGGTGTACAGGGCTCGGGGTTGCGGGCGATGTTGTTTTTGGCATGTTTTCGGTGCTTGCCTGTTGGGTTTGAAAACAACTGTGCAAGAATGCCTCAGAAAACGGCTTTTCGTGGTGATTGCAAACACCCAGAAGACCTTTGAGGTTTCAGAACAGCCCAGGCCAGTTCGTTGCACAGCCTGAAATTCGAGCCCTGGCAGGCTGGGCAGCGAAACAGGTCGGAAATTCAGGCAGTTAAGGGCCATGAGGGGCAATATGGATCCTTTTTATACGGGTCCCCGAGAGAGGATCCGTCACTTTAAGAAGCCCATAGATGCATCCGTCGTGAGTTCGTCTTGGCATGTAAGTTGCAAAAGGGGCCCAAGTGAGCTCACAGGCGAGCGATGGCGAGCGTGAAGGTTTGGTGCGTCCTCCTAGGTTGCCTCGGTGTGTTTGAGTCGGTTTGAAGAGTGTCATATTCAGGCATATTCGCGCGTGTGTCGTGTCCTAGATGGATAGGAACATTCTGAGCACTGCTTTGTTATGCTGAGTCGGAAGAGTCATCGATGAATGCTTCGATCACGTGTACTCAGTGTACTCCGCATTTGCACAACACGTCACAGTGCGTCTTATTTGAATGAAATCCAACCATACAGGTCTACCTACCCAGTTTTCACCGCCTGGAGCTTCAGTTACACTATGTTACGCTCGGCTGGGCTGTAGTGTCTACCGCCCGGCATGCCCACGCCGTACAGAGCTATTGCAGCCCCCTTGCCAAAGTGAAATGTCTTCAGGCCAACTATGCGATTGACATCGACGTGTCGTTTAAGCGGGCTGCACTCATCGCGTCTGCTGATGCGCCATCTACGCAATGGGTGTCCGCACAACAGCCGGCAGACCTGGCCGGCCAAGCGTCAGTCGTTAGCACAGACATTGAAGACGACACCGGCGCAGCCGTCACGGAAGTGAAGTTGTCAGATGCACAGCTCCATCCTAGAGTGGCCACGGTGCGAGTTCAGGGGCTTCGCCCCTCACTGCCTCCCACAGCCTACAGTTCCTGGGCTGTGTTTGTGCGTTCTGCCCCTTCCTGTGTTTGTGGAAATTCGTTCGAGAGCAGTTGAGGTTTGCGCTTCTCTCCGTTGCAGACGATGCCATCACAGATTCACATCAGCAGCGTTCGCTTCAACAGGACCACGGCATGGTCGACCCTACCTGGATCAAGGATCAGCCTGCCCGAGGATGTAGAAACATTCAACGTTACGGTGACTTGAATGCCGTGTTGAATGGGAGTCTCCCAACGGATCCGTTTCCCTGTCAGAAACTTCTGTACGCTAGGTCCTAGAGCCGCAAGATTGCCAACAGAAGCAAGCAGCCCAGGTAGCCTTGACGGATTTCTTCCTAGGGCTCCCCGTCAGCCGAAATGACACACCACCAGACATTGACGAGTGGACCGTGTTTGCTCGGGTAGATTCCTGCGAAGAAGCATGCTCGCACGACATGAACTGCCTCATGCATTTTCCTGCACGCGTCGGCTCCTGGGCACAAGCAACATTCTTTGAGGAACCGAGGCAGGTAGCAAAGGCCAGAGCTTCTAGTGGCAATTTAGTTACATGAGCAAGATGCATAGTTTTGTGAGGCGCCATTGTTGCGAATTCGTCGGGGGCTGATCGAGGCCTAAAGTGGAAGTACAGCAAAGATGCCAGGAGCTACAAGGTCAGCACACAAGCATGAACTTCAGCAGTCCTGCTTGCAATCCGGGTCTAGGTGCGACGAGCCTTTTCTGCCGTGTTCTCCTGAAACTTGTTCCTAAAATACCAGTTACCTGGTCTGAGAGGCGCGCACAAGGCTTGGAGTTGGGATAGCCCTATTTCAGGCTGCTTCATGGCCTACAACGACCACCGCGCGCGAGAATCGGGCCAGGTTTCTCCCCTTTTGGAAGCGGCGGGGGCGCGGTCCCTGAGTGCCGTTCTGACCGGCTGCCAGATCAAGGCTGGTTTGGGGTTCAGGAGGATTTGGAGCTTCAGTTTTAGGATTTTGGGTGCTTTGGGGTTAGACGGGTTTCCCAGCAGCTGGAGTGCTGTGTTGGGTGTCGCTGTGTTGGGTGGTGATGGGTCACTGATTGTTCATAGGCACCGCGAATCGGAAACAGGGCCAGCTGGTCTGCATCCCTGGCGTTTCGAGACCGATCCAGAGCCCTCGTGAATTCTGCATCCTAGTGTTAGGAAACTCGGCAACAAGTGTTCACCGTCAGCAGATTTCAGGCGAACGGAACGTGCGGCTTCAGCCACGCCACACAGCGGGTCCTACGATTCGAAAATGTCCGGCCAGATTGGACTCACAAGGAAGGGAGCCTGGACTTCGCCTTGGCACTGGAGGTCGGCGAGCAGAGGTTTGATGCCGTGACAGCAACAGTCCAGCTACATCGTGGCATCCCTGATGCTTCCGATGTGATCAGCCAGGTGCTTATAGAGTCCGGTGGCATGCCTGACGCGGACAGCACTATGAAGACACTGAGCAACACTGCTTTCGTCGACTCCGAGGGAGACCTCGTCATCCAAATTTCCAAGTACGACCCCACGCAATTGCTGTCCATGCACTTGGTGGTCATGCCGGTCATAGCAGATTTGAAGTTTCAATTTACTTGGACTTGTGCATCTGCAGAAAATTTCACCAAGATGGACGAAGCGACGTTCAGTCGCGCTCGCAGGTGCAAAGAAAGCGGCCTCCTGCAAGAGCGATACAAGATCTGCGGACGCCACGGGCCGATGTCTGATCGGCCCCTGAAGGTGAGCTGCTTTTGTGAATAATGGGAACGGGGAGGACTCCTGAGCAAGTATGTATAACAACGGAGAGGATTTGGCTTTTAATGAGAGGCACCTTTTTACATCTCAGGTGAAGCTCTCGGCCTGGACCGGCCAAGCAGAGGACCCACCGCGCTTCAACGTGGAGCCGCGCTATTCTGGTGAGCTGTGGCCGTCTGCGCCACTGCGCCGGGTCCGAACCGAGTTCCACGGAGTCGATTCGCCCGCAGCTTGGGCGGTGGAAGCGCATGGCTGCCAGATCGCTTGGCCATGTTTGGAAAGAGTGTTTGCCTGGTCTAGTGGATGGTGCTTTTTGAGTGATTTAGGATTGCTGTAGGCTTCCAATCCTCATTCAAGGATTTTGTGGCAGAATCGGAGTGGTGAGATGCAGATGAACGCAGTTCTGTCTTCAGCTGATGCCCTACGCCTCTTGCTGAAGCTAGGTTGCGAGAACTCCACGGCTCTCTGCAAGCTCATTGACGACCAAGCCTTGGGCGGCGCATCTGCCTTCTCATGGGGCTCCGGTACCCACAGCGTTGCGCCCCTGTTGGCGCCTGGCGCTATTGTAAAGGTGCTGGTCTCTCTTCTGCAGTTTGGGGCATGCACCAACTTCGAATACCTCTTCAATTACGACAGCGAAGAACTCGGCATTAACAGGCATTCTGCTAAGATCCCTATCAATGTGTTCCTGACACAGTTGATGGGACAAGGCGCAGATGGCGCGGAGTTTCTGTCACGTGTTCAGAGACGGATGCCAGAGGATGAAGCGGAACGATTTCGAAAGGACGTGTCGACACAGGTGTGGCAGGTGGCATCTCCATCTGTAAAAGTGCTGAAAGGTGTGGCCAGTTTGGGCGAGCCCGAAGAAATGCTGGAAGCTTTCGCAACTTGCCACAGCCAGGTACTGAGCGAAATCAGCGACTTGGAACTACAAGACTTGCAAGCTGCGTTTGCAGATGTGGATGAAGTTCTGTTCAGCCTCCGGGACGCCGTCCAAGTGGGCCGGGCGGGCGTTGCGCTGAGCCTTGCAACACAAGTTTCAACAGTGCGGTTGTTGTGCGACCGCTGCGCCCCTGTAGCTAAAGAGGCCGCAGTGGATTATTGGTGCCTTGGGCTCATACGTTTCCGTCCCGGTTTCTTCGTCAGAACTTTGGATTCTTTCCGGACGTGCAAGTGTATTGAGCAGCTGTTTCGCTAAGACGCTTGCGCTCTAGATGTCGGGGTCACTGATGCCCGCCTTTTCTAGTTTGCACATGCTCTCTCCGAGGCAGGAGCTCTTTCAGGGCTTTCCACGATTGCAACAGTTGAAGCGTTTGTTCATCGAGCACTTCACGATGAAGGGCGCTGCGCTCGGTGACTCTCTGGTCTTCAAAGCTTTGTCTGGTTTGGACATCGTCTGGCTTCATTTCGTGGAGTTGAGCCACGATGTTGCGAAGCAGCTGATGCAGGCCTTGGGGCAGGCCTCCTCCCTGCGGAGGTTATCGGTTAAATTCGTCTCTGGGCTGGGTGCCGCCTTCCCGGCAGCGATGCCCGACCTGTCGCGCTTGGAGTGGTTCAAATATTCTGGCGGGCCCCGGGTCGATGCCCAGGGGGTGCTTCGGTGCTTCGAGGCCAACCCGCCTAGAGGGCTGCGGGTATTCCATTTCAAAGAGACACCGGGCTGGCCAGGGAAAGGCAAAGCGATCTTCGGGCTTCTGCAGCAGATGCCTGACCTGGCAATGGCACATCTGCAAGCGAATGAGCTGGGCACCGAAGACCTGAGGCCAGTGCTGGAGAATACGACGTTTCCACCGAAGCTGAGAACAATTTTGCTGAAATCCAACGGCCTGAGCACCGAGACAGCAGGGTTGATTCGGAAGGCATGCATGTGCCGGGTGGTGTCCTGAATAAGAACAGGAGCACGAGAACTATAGTCGAAACAAGTAGCATGTCTGCAAAGTCCAAGTTTTATGTTGCGGAAGAGGGAGCCCCCCCGGGCGACGAAGCGAGCCCGCTGCAAAATGTTGCGGAAGTGACGTTTGCGAGGCAAAAGGTGTGTAGGGAGGTGGCGAAGGTGGAGGTGTAGTGTGCCTCTTTCGCTCTCGCTGTCAGGCCCCGTCCAACGAGTTCCAACGTCGCTACGTTTTCCCATGGCTTGCGTAATTGCTAGCCTCACTTGCGGTATCGAACCTGTTCCCATTGAGTGACCCTAAACCCTAAACCCTAAACCCTAAACCCTAAACCACATGAGAGATTCTGTTTGGGACCGCGAGGCGAGCAAGAGGAAGACGAAAGTCGAGAAGCCAAAGGCGAAAGACCAAGTTCAGACTACTTTAGACTATTTAGACGGTTTAGGGTTTAGGGTTTAGGGGTTTAGGGTTTAGGGTATTTAGGGCTTGCAGGTTTTCAGGGCTTTAAGGGTCTTATGCCGTTGGAGTTTCGGAATCTGGGGCGGCTCGTCTGGGCTGGGGCTCGAGAGGTTAAGAGTGGGGATCGCAGGATGGCGCTTCGAGGAAGGGGCTTGGGGTTGAGTTTGTGATTGGGTTGCGCTCTCCTCCCATCAGCCCTAAAGGGTTTAGGGGTTTAGGGGTTAGGGTTTAGGGTATAGGGTTGGGGTTAGGGTTTAGGGTTTCGAAACCCTAAACCCTATAAGAAGCCCGGGGTCGTCCGAGAAATTTCGGTGCAGATCGAGGGCAGGTAGGGGGTTGTTATACGAGCCTCGAGGTGGATCGAGTCAAGGCTTCTTGCCAAGAGCCCTGATACTTGTAGCAAGGCTTTGGGGCTGTAACGAAGGGGCCTTAATGATTGCCAAAACTATTGTGGGGGTTCCTGATTATAATTATCGTTTATCGGGCCCCAAAACCCTATTCTAATTATTATACATTATTCGAGGCTCCCGTTTCTGAGCAACTTGAAGATACCGTCCTCGAAGTCGGGCACACCCATCACTCGGAAAACTCGATTAAATCAGCCATCGTGGGCCAAGAG
The DNA here is from genome assembly GCA_905221635.1 of Symbiodinium sp. CCMP2456. NCBI lineage: Eukaryota > Dinophyceae > Suessiales > Symbiodiniaceae > Symbiodinium > Symbiodinium sp. CCMP2456. Next base: position 32,816 of record CAJNDV010025291.1, on the reverse strand, counting down.
AAGAAGCCCTAAAAAACCGACAACGCAGGCGCACGAATCTTCTTTGCTTTCTTCTGCATGGAGCATCCACTTGCAGAGAGCTGCCGCAGCCAGAATAAAAAGCTACCCTTTAGGGTTTAGAGTTTAGGGTTTAGCACCTATCCTACCCACATACTACATGCCTGCTGAAGTCTGCCGATTAGCAACACACATGTCCGCAAGATTGGTGCATTGGGTCTGTCCGTGCGGTCTATTTTGGGGTGGTCCGTTTTGGTTTTTGGGGGACACAACACCCCCCAAATGAATCCAATACGCAATTCAACAGGACCCCAACGTACCCAAAACGGACCATTGTCGCACTTTGGCAGAGGCCGAACAAAGCAGATCTCAGATGCACATTTTCCAGCATTTTCAGAAAGCAGAATGTCCCGATTGGTAGATTTTCACAAACCTGAACCAAACACTTCCTTGGCATCCTATACACTCCTCTGATCGTCCTTTCTTCGAACCTTACATCTTCCCCCAAACATCCCTGTCAGGCACGTGCGAAGAAGAAAGAGCCGAAGACGGAGAAGGTGGGCCCTTGAGGGTTTGACAAGGATGTTGGATGATTTTGGGCAAGCCAGGGGTTTGAGGGCTTTAGGGCTTTCGAACTCAGGGGGTTTGGTTCCGGTTTGGGGCCGTGGGGCTGAAGGCCGGGGTGTCCTCAGTTTCAGGTTTAGCAGTTTAGCACAGATCGCGTAGAGGGGTCTTGAGGTGCAGGGTCGCGCGGAGTGGTGGTTTACATGCTTTGGCGCGAGCAGTCAGGGGCACTTGAGTACTAGAGGGTTATTATGAGTACTTTACTACTGAATTTCGCAATTTCTCATACTTCTGACCCACCTTCAATCCATCCACTGAGCAACCGAGTCAAAGTGTTGTGCGATGGCGTAACCAGTGAGCTTTCATGGCATACCGTCGAGGCGAAGAAGAAGGTCAGTGAGGAGGGCGGCGGCGAAGCAGAACAGGAGGACGTGCACATTGCTGGCCCTCCTTCAGTGCCGGCTCAGTGTCGAGTTGTAAAGTTGAGGGCGTTGGCGTTGGCTCCCGTAGTTCCACAAGTGTGGGCACGAGTGCTACTCTTCAGACAGGCTTGACGTCTCGAGGTGGTGGCACCTTGCCCGCAGGCGTCTGATTCCAATCCCCTACAACAGCAACAGTAAAGTAAATGTAATAGTAGTAGTAGTAGTAGTAGTAGTAGTAGTAGTAGTGGTAGTAGTGGTAGTAGTGGTAGTAGTGGTAGTAGTGGTAGTAGTAATAGTAATGGCACATAGTACTAGTGACAGCAATAGTGGTAGTAAGTATGACTATTACCTGTAGTTATCCTGGCGCAAAACGCGAAAAACATGACGAAGAAACGCAAACACACGAAACAAACCGGAACACGTGTAAACGTACAACACCCAACTAGTGCTAGTAATAGCAATAGTCATAGTCATATAGTAATACTAATACTAATGCTTAGTATACCACTAGTACACGTGCAATTGTCATGTGTGCTGGCATTCACCAAGTCCATCGCTTCGAAACAGAGTAAGCACAGTACATAGTGCATAGTAAATAGTAAACAGTACATATGTTATCAATTGTAATGGTAAACAAGTTTTTTCGTGTTTTTCGCGTTGTCCGTGTTTTATGTTTAATTGTTCGTTTTTTAGACTTTTTGTGCGCTGGACGCCGGCTCCGATTGTGCACGACGCGCGAAAGGCTCGCTTAGACGTGTTCTGGGCATGGTTACATAATTTAACACCCTAAGCCGTCTCCGTGAAGAAAGATCCTAAACTTTTAAACCCGAATCAGGAGCGCTCCTCTTTGGTGCTACGCGAGCGTGTGAAGGCTGCCGGCAGAGAACAGCAGAAGGGCTAGACCCCGAAGAAAGGGTTACGGTTTGATGTCGCCTGCTGGGGAGGACCCAAAGCAAAGTACGTACACAGTGTCCCGAGAAAGGTTTGGTAACACGATGGCAGAGACCTGCAACTTGTCTGAACCCTACACATGCTGCGGGCCAGGTGGAGTGGAAGCGCAAAGCTCAGGCGCGGTTTCGCATCTTACGTGGTCGTTTTGGGTTAACGGTCACGGGCTAAGTCGGCTGAGTAGTTGAGGTATAACCTGTCCATTGAGAAGGATTACCTCGGGGAAGCCAACAATCAGCAATATGATAGCCGGTGGACTTGGCGGGATCACTGCAGATTTATACAAATTGGTGGAGCATGCGGCTAAGATCATGTTTTGTTATTTTGTTATCAGTACAGTAGCTGTCGGGGAGCAAGTGCTCTGCGGTGGACAGGGTGGTGGTGCGGGTAGAAGGTCGCTTAGCACGGTGAGGTCAGTCGCGGTGGTAGTGACGTGGCAGTCGTCGGTGTTTAGGATTTGAGATCAAAGAGTTGTTCCGCCTCTGTCTCTGTGGAGGAGAAGCTGAAGAAGCCAGAACCGGCAAAGGCATCTTCGCTGGGCCTCAGGGTGTCGTGCGGCTAAGTAGGACATCGGGCATTCTGAAGAATATTAAAGCCCCTATATTTTCCCTTTAACCCCTAAACCTTAAACGCAGGCTTGAGGTAGATCATTGGTTTCAATCGCTGCAACCTTTGGGTTTCAGCGAGTTTGGGGAGCTTGGAGCACTTGCTCCTTCTGGGTTTTGGGCGCTCATGGCGAGTCCAGCCCGCTCATGAACATAGTGGCCTTTATAACTACCTATATTGCTTTGGGGGGTCCTTGGTATAATTCTAGTATAATGGGCCCTAAAACCCTATTCTAATGATTAGGGCCCCTACATTGGCAGGAGAAAGCAAAGGAGCGTCCGAAGGCAGGGCCTGAATCAGCCAGCTTCGGGAAGCTTCGGGATCCGCAGGGGGCAACGACCAGTGCAAGGGTTCTCACAAAGGGGTCATTATTATGATTATAGTATAATTTGCTGTAAACCTATTCTGAGCTTATTTTAATAATTAAGGCCCTACTGATTGTCTGGCTCAGACTCTTAATTCGTCATAGTATTGAGCTATCCCGGCCCAGCGGAAATCTGGTGGTTTTGCAAAGGCATGTGTGACTTGTTGAGCTCCTTCGGTGCCGGGAAGGTGTTCCCCACCTTGCGGGTTTGTCGCCTAAGTTGTCTAAGATTCAGGGTTTAAGGGGCCGGTTGCGAATGCCTGCGAGAGAGAGAGAGAGAGAGAGAATCATACCCGACTTGCCCCCAAAGCCCCATAACAGATGGGGGGCCACAAGGCCAGGGGACCTTACCCGTCCCCTATGCCCAATGAAAGAAAGAAAAGAGAGAGAGTGAGGGGGCGACGATGCAACCCGCTGCAAAAGGCACTTCAAACTATAGTCACGGCTTGTTTTGCCCAGTCTCTTGTTGTCGTGGAACTCCGCACGCCTGAATAGAGCAGCTATGCCGTGCATCTTTGCAATCTTCGACAACATGGCGTTGACGGCATTCCTCAAATGAGTCTTCTGTAAACGATGAGGCATGTGGTGTCGCATCTTCGTGCTCTGAATTTAAGTTGTGGCCCTTGCGTGTCGTGGATGTTGTCGCGGCACATATGTTGCTGATGATGATGTAGGTAGAACCACCCCTCAGCAACCCTCTAAATTTCCTCTAGGAGCCGTGAAAGGATACGGTTTTGCAGTAGTTCTTATCGTTGGTGATTTCAGGTTTCATTCTTCTTCTTAAACATTGGTTTTATGCTCAGTCGACTGATTGTACTATATGTTCATCCGTTTATGTAGATTTCCGTATGAGTTTTAGTGAGCACGACTTGCACGCAAGGAGAGGGAGAAGAAGGAAGAACGTGGCAAGGACAGGTCGTAAATCCCAAGACGGCTGAGGGGTGGATGGAAAGTCTAGAGTCTAGGTCCTGTTTAGGATGTTTGCTGCTCCTCTCATCCCTACCGTTACCGCTACCATTACCCTCACGACGACGATCGCTTGCTGCTGCTTTTATTTCACTACTGAGGTTTAAGATCCCTAAACATCCTTAAACCCTAAACATTCCTAAGCCCTAAGATCCCTAAACCCCAAACTAAGATCCCTAAACACTACAGCTCCGCTTAAGTCTGAAACCCGCATGCTGTCACTTCGGGTTGGGGGGGGGTCGAAGTCTTTGGTGGGACATAAGACTGGTGCATGTTTGCATGTGTGTATGGTCTGACCTAATGTGTATATACATATATGCAATTTGATATTGTTACATATGTATATATATATATATATGTTCATTGGGGCATTGACATATCATTATAAATATAAACATAAATAAAGAAGATACGTACAAATACAATCTCAAACGAATGCAGTAACGATTGTAGACAAGTGAATGAGTAACATCGATCACTAAAGCAGTCGCGACAACACGCACACAGAGACAGTACGTACGTACATACATACATACATGCATACATACCTAATGTATGTATGGATGTATGTATGTATGTATGTATGTATGTATGTCTATATATACACAAACAGGTACGCTATGGAGGGGGGCTTCGGAATGAGACATCTTTTGTTTGAGTTGTGTGTGTTACAGGACAAGATTGATGTATCCATTCTCTGGCGTTGTTGCTTGCATTAACACAAGCTTGCAGCCGGGCACATGCGGACACGTCTTCAGAGGTAGCGGGGCGGATGGCTCGAGGCTCCGACGGATTTCTGTGATGCTCAAACGTCTCACAGTTCCACGCTGTACAGAAAATTGCAAACCCTAAACTCGAGGTCTTTCAGTCCCCTGCCTTGGCCCTTCGGAAACTGGAAGCAGAAACGTTGAAGCCCTGGATACCTTTGAGCCAACATCCCTTGTACATTTGTGTATATACATATATGCACATTCTCACAATGCACATGTCTCTATGCTAAGTCTACACATTATTCAGGCCCTAGAGTTGCGCTGTAGATCCGAGTCCCTTGTAAAGGAGAAGGACAAGAAGAAGGAGAGCAAGGAGCATCCGAGTTTGTTAGGTTAGCCCTGCTGATGAAGCTTTCAGAGTTTCAGGAGTTGAGCTTCAGGGTTTAGGGTTTAGGGTTCAGGGTTCAATCTTCAGGTTTGCACATAGAGGGTCTGAGGTTCTTTGTGGCGGGCCTTTGGCTTCATGGTATCAGTGGCCTGGAATCAACGAAACAATTGAGAACGTCACAGGGTTTGTGAGAAAAGCAATGCCCCCACATCATGGAAGGGTGATCAGGTAGACTATTTTCTCACAGCCGCTTCATTGATCGTCAGGCAATCCGTGCTGCGATTCCGGTGTGAAACGTTACCAGAGAACTGCTGTGAAATGTTTTTTACAAACCAATCCAGTTGGGAAGAACTTCAGGATTTTGGGCTGTGGGGGATTGAGGGTTTGAGGCTGTCGGCCTGCTTTGCTCCTTTCGCCAAATAAAGTGGGAAGAACTTGGGGTCACATTTTCGCGGGTTGCAAGGACTCTGGGGCTTGGGGTTGCAAGGGTTTGTTTGTCTGAAATCCGGAAAGCCACCCTTGAAGCTTAAAAGCTGCAACTTCACTACACCATGCAGTCTCACCTGCACAAGCTGCCAAGAAAGCTGTTGTTGTGTTTGTGAGTTTTCTTGAGGGCCGGAAGGTGTTGTCCTCTTGGCCAGAGACTTTTCAACAATCAAACCTCTTCCCCAAAGGCTCATAGAGCTGCAGAAATTGCGGAAAGCCGCAAAAAGCTCACACCCGACACCCCTCTCCCTGCCGCCCAAAAATGCTAGTCCCCTTCCAAAACACTTGACGGCATTAAGCCTCAAAAGCCCCGAAGCCTAGACATGTCGAGGAGCAGTTTTATTCCCAACATGCTTACCCACAGGCCCTAAAGTAGTTCCTTTTTGGGGTTCATATATAGAATCCTATAAGGTAACCCCCAAAAAAGAACCACTATGGGGCCTATGGGTAGTCCCCAGTCTGTTTTTCACCCTACAGCCTCAGATCGACGATATCGATTCACGCCCCAAATGACCCAAGCAACAGCAACGGCAACCCTGTAAGAACCTTACTTACTTTAACTGAACTTTGGGCTTGTTCGGGATAGGAAGGTACCTCCGTCTTCTTCGTGCCGCTAGAAACTGGGGGATTGACCGGATTGCAGTCCCCGCTTTATTGTCGGTTTGTTATTTGCTGGTGGCTTCTCCCTTCAGAGCCTGCGATTCGCCCTGATCCGTCCCGAACAGTCCAACTTCTAGTGCGATGTTGTCAGCTGGGCGGGTGGGAAAACAACATTAAACTGTTAATGTAGAGGCCTAAATTGCCTAAATAATTACCAAGACTCTTCTGGGGTTCCCTATTATAATATACCCCAAAGCCCTATTCTAATTTTTAAGGCCCTAAACCCTAAACCCTAAACCCTAAACCCTGAACCCTAAACCCTGATTAAGATATTACCGGCCCCAAAACCCTTTTCTAATCATTAAGGCCCCTACATGACACCTCCAAACTTTACTATATTTATAGTGTTATGGGTCCCCAAAAACCCTAAACCCTAAACCTCCAAACTTTACTATATTTATAGTATTATGGGTCCCCCTAAACCCTAAACCTCCAAACTTTACTATATTTATAGTATTATGGGTCCCCCTAAACCCTAAACCTCCAAACATTATAGTATTATGGGTCCCCCAAAACCCTAAACCCTAAACCCTAAAGGCGAGACCCCCAGGAGAAGCGATCGGAGCGTCGGCGCTCCTCGACTCCGCCGCGGTCCAAGCGGAGTGGGAGCCCCGAGGGGTGTCTCTTGCGGGTTTAGGGGTTTAGGGCTTGGGGTTTAGGGTTTAGGGGTAGAGGGTTTAGGGTTTAGGGGTTTAGGCTTTAGAGGTTTAAGTATTTAGGGGTTTTAGGGCTTTAGGGCTTTGGCTTTAGGTCTTTTTCTTTAGTCCCTGCTCAATTCAAAGGTCTTTTTTTTTGGGGTTTTGGGTTTAGGGTGATAGGATTTTAGAAGAAGGTGTCGACTTTAGTTTAGGGAGTTTGGGTTCTCTTTGGGGTTGACGCTGGGGTTGTGGCGTCTCACTGTGTGCAAGAGCTCCGCCGAGTCGCCGGGCCTCACGGAATCCGGGTCGAACCCCAGATATGGCAGTCCCCGGCCCCTCTAAACCCCCTCTAAACCCGCTCCAAACTCCCTCTGAACCCCCTCTAAACCCCCCTATAAGCCCCCTCTAACCCGCCTCTAAACCCCGGGATCGAAGCCTTACGTGCTGTCCACGGCAAAAAAACAGCAACAGCAAGTTTTCGCTCGTTGCAGGGCTAGACTCGCGGACGACTTTGTTGTTAGTCAGTCCTTTTTGCTTGCTTGCCTTTTTGGACGGGAAAATGCTGCCCGCAAAACCTATTCTAAATGGAAGGGGGAGAGAGAGAGAGACAGTCTCACACCTTGTCCGGGTACCCACAAACACTGGGGGGCCCATGCGGCCAGGGGGCTTGACACGCTCCTTTGCCCCTGTGGAAGAAGAGAGAGAGAGAGAGAGAGAGAGAGACAGAGAGAGAGAGAGAGAATAAGAGAAGCCCGAGGATCTTGATCGACCCCTATGCCCGGAGAGAGGGAGGGAGAGAGAGGTTTAGAGTTTAGAGTTTAGGGTTTAGGATTTAGGGTTTAGGGTTGTTCAAAAGGGTGCAGGGAGAGAGAAACCCACTCTGACATGCATTGGTGCCGGTGCGCGCGACCGAACTTTGGGAGTCTCTGCGGATTGGACACCGGCAGCTCCCCAAGGCCACGAAGTCACTAAGTTGCCTTAGCCTTTACTTTGAACCGGGTTTGGGGTTTAGGGTTTAGGGTGGGTTTAGGGTTTAGGGTTTAGGTTGGGTGTAGGGTTTAGGGTTTATTCAGGGTTTTTATGTTGTTCAATGTTCCGTCTTGTGAGAGTCTCTGCAGCATCTGTTCGCCAACCCATGTAAGATTACCATGTGGCATACTACCGGAAGCACCTCCTAGGAATTGAGGTGCAGTACACCCTCGAGACCCTAATGGGGATCTCTTTTCTGGGCTCCGCATGCAGGTCCTCCACGGAGAAGATCTCGGTCGCCGGCGAAGAGGCATGGTTGTGTCGGGTTTGGAGTTCAAGGTTTAGGGTGCGCAGAGCCCGGGTTCAAAGGAGGTTTTAGGGTGTATGGTTTGAGGGTTTCATGCTGGGTACCACGGGAACCCAACATTTGTGACCGAACCTTCTGACCGAGATTATATCCAACCAAAACAAAGAGTTCGCTTTGAGACTGCTTTTCATCTAACCTTGAAAGGGCTGACCTCTGCGTGATTCTTACAGGTACATAAAGCTTTCGCATTTTGTGCTACAGACCTTGATCCAGTGGCATAGGCAGGAAATGCTTGTATGTCTGTATGTGTCGGTGGACTGCTGGGGACCCTTCGTTTCCCACGGTTGAGTTTCCCATCATCGATTGGCGGCGGTTCGGCAGACATGGCAGACAGTTCTGTTTGCCTTTGGTGTCTTTACATATCGAGGCATGTAAATCCAAACTCAAAATCTTTACATACCGAGGCATGTAAGCCCCAAACTGCAAAATCGAAAGTATCAGTCGAGTGCTGCCTTCCACAGCTTTGACCCTCAAAGAGAGTTCAGGCAAAGCACGCCGCCACGGCGACGTCTGGACCTCAAACCAGACGGGGCTGGTTTGCCTCCTTGTGCAGCGGGCCAATAGTCAACTAGAAGGGAATGGAAGGGTTTGAGGAGGCGGTGCTCTCATCAGCTTTCCTTTTGAAACACTACCTAAATATCCAGATCTAGAGGCTCTAAATGCTTGAGAAAGGCCTTGTGCCGCGAGATGGGGCGTACCTTCGAGTTCAGGCTCAGTGTGTCGGATTGGACTGAGCCAAGTGGGGGTTTCCGAAAATAAGGGGTACCTTATTTTGGGGTCCTTATAATAGGGATCCTATTATTTTGGGTACTCTTTTAGGGTCCCCTATTTTCGAAAACCCCCAAGTCAAGCTTGGATAACAAACAAGGCTTGTTTCGGATTTCGGGGCGCGTGCAGAGCCCGCCAAGCGTTAGAGCTTCAACAATCCGCCGAATCGGCACAGAGAGGTATAATGCAAGTTAACAGACACTCAAAACGTGACCCAAGTCCCCCGCCGTAATTCACTAGAGTCACTAGAGGCCGTCTTCTAGAGGATGACAATGGGAAACTTAGTTGTACAGTTTATCGGAACTCAGGCCAAGCCCGATAGAACTGCGACGGACCGCTGAGGAGCGAAGAGCCGTTCCCGCAGCCGCAGCCGGCGCGCTAGCCGACCACTAAGAACCAAAGTCACAGGAAACTACAGGTGGGGAGTTTAGGTTTAGGCTAAAAAGGGCTTCTATAAGGCTTCTATAAGGTATATAGACCTTCTACAAGGCTCCTATAACGGTAACTACCCACCTGAAAATGTCCTAGACAAAGAGGTTGCAAGCCTCAGCCCTCTTTCGGCTCAGGGGTGTCGGACAGAGACCTTCAAGCATGAAGGCCCAGACACCCTAACTAGTTTAAGCCGTAATTTCTGAAGCCTGAAAGCTGAGTACCTGATAATTCTACTCTATACCCTTAACCCTAAATCCTAAACCCTAAAGCCGGGCTCCTGGACTTCTGCTGGGTAGCAGGCCAGGCATGGAGTAAAGCGTGGTGCAACGTTCGACGGCCACTTCGGTCATAAGTCAGTTGTGCTTGGCCTAAGGGGTCAAGGTCTCGACACCGCAACGGCTTGTAGAACTTGATAAAGCTCTGCCCTAATCCCAAAACATTATGACCCGATTACATAAACCCTTAAACCCTAAACCCTGAAACCCTAAAGCCTAAAGACGAAGAAGCGGTGAAGGAGAGTACTTGGTTTCACGCCAGCTGCTATCTATGAACCTCGCCTGGATCGTCCCAGCTGTGAGAGTGTACCCATAGGCCCAAAAGAGGTTCCTTTTTGGGGTTCATATATAGAATCCTATAAGGTAACCCCAAAAAGGAACTACTATGGGGCCTATGGGTAAAAGACTAAGAAGCTCAACACCCCCCCCAAACTCCTCGAGGTCTCCCCGCGCGTTCGCGCAGCCGGCGCCGGAGCCCACGGCCGCGGAGGTCCAAGCAGCGCAGTCCCAAGGCCCAGTCTTTTTGTTTCCTTGGTTTTCGGTTCCAGAAACTCAAGTTGGCATCTGGATCTTTTTTTTGTGAGTTTGTTTGCATGTATCTACGTACGAGGAAAATCTTGTCGCTGTGCCACTACTGTTGTGAAGGGTTTCAGGGAGTTTTGGAGGGTGGAATCATGGCTGTGTGAAAGAGCTCTTGTTTGTGATGTTTACAGCTTTGGCGGCCTGCGCTGGGAAGTCCCAAGTAGGTTGAAGCCACACACCTTGTTTAGGGTTTATGCCAGTTCTTGCTTTAACGGTTCGGATTTGGCATCTTGTTTTTCTAAGGTATGGAGTATGGGGTAGGTTGTGGGACCGTAGGAATTTGCTTCGTGCTTTCGCACCCCACCTCGCTCCTCTTCTCCCGAATTAACAAAGCCCAGGAAGCCCTAGACATCAAACCCTGCAGCCACCCACTCCCCTCCCTGACCAGACAAAAAGTGCTAAACATCAGAACCGACAAAGCTGAATCGCTACTGCCAAGACACCCATATGACATACACGTTTTACATACATATATATATATATATATACACATGTATATGATACCAAAAGACAGACAGATAGATGGATAGATAGGTAGATAGATCGACATGCAGCAGATACGTAAATTTAGTGTAGTTATATTATACGATACATGTTTATAAAATGTTAAGCTGCATACATACGTTCTTCCCATGCTCCGTGGTAGAGTCCTCTCCGAACGCTCGCCTTGCTTGAATTCAGGTGAAGCGTTCAGATAGCAGAAAAAAGCCCTTAGTCCACCTACATACATACATACATACAT
>CAJNDV010025291.1:11513-21519 GCA_905221635.1 Symbiodinium sp. CCMP2456 | reverse complement strand
TAGGGACTACTTGGACCCTTAGGGAAAGGAAGCCGATGCCCGGAAGGCTCCGAAATCCCCGGCCCGCAGCCCGAGCCGGCGGCGGAAAGCGCGGAGCCGAAGCAACGCGCCCAGCCGTGGTTTCTCTAAGTTTAGGGTTTAGGATTTAATTGGGGTTTAGGGTTTAGGATTTAGGGTTTAGGGTTTAGGGTTCACTCCGTTTAGGATTTGGGGTTTAGGGTTTAGGATTTAGGGTTTAGGGCCTCTGAGTCCGCGAGAGAGAGAGAGAGAGAGAGAGAGGGTTTAGGGTTCAGGGTTTAGGGTTTTGGAGGTCGGGGGTTTAGGTTATGATATAGGGTTTAGGGTAGGGCTTCATAGGATTTTTGCTCGTGTTGTTCGGGTTCCTTTTGTTTTTATCGTTTGGGGTTTAGGGTACAGGGTTTAGGGTCGGGTTTAGGGCTTCGGGGTTCAGAGTTTTAGGGGTTATGTGGCTTTCAACCAGTTTGAAATTGAACACAGTTGTAAGAATAAGTTGGTTACTTGATGTGGTATACTCGCATTGTTCCACACCACCTGTGTCTAGGACATTTTCAGGTGGGTAGTTACCGTTATAGGAGCCTTATAGAAGGTCTATATACCTTATGGAAGCCTTATCGAAGCCCTATAAACCCCAAACTCCCCACCTGTAGTTTCCTTTAACTGTGTTATTCCGTGCGACAGGAACGGCTTGAGGATTCTGAGGTTACAGGGTTCGGGGTGTGGGGTCCAGGTTTCAGGGTCTCAGCGTCACGGATTTGGGTCTGGCATGCAAGGGTCAGGGATGCTTGAGCCTTAGAACCATAGTAGGGCACCCCGACAGGCAGAGATATCAGCAGACTATACTGAACAATACTTCTATACTACTACATCAAGGCAAGTTTTGAATATAAGGTACTATGCTGTACTATATTATACTGTGCTGTACTAGCTTATGCTACGTTATTTGTCATATTCTAGTGTGCGGAGGTGGCACGCTGCGAGGGAGAGATGCTGCAAGCTTTGACTCGTCCTGCGCTCACACTCTAAACCCTAAACTCTAAACTCCAAACCCTAAATCCTAGACCCTAAACCCCAAACCCTAAACCCTAAACTCTAAAACACTCTAAACCCTTTTCCCCTAAGCCCTAGACCCTATATGTTCCAAAGTCGCTCGAAGCTGCCTGGAGGTCACCGGAAGCCAGCACGTCGCAGCAGGCCGGCTATGATTTTGGGGCTTGGAGTTTGAAGGGAAGTTTTAGGTTAAGTTTTGGGTTTAGGGTTGATCTGGGACTTTTGGATTTAAGTTTTTGGGGTAAGGTTTTTGTCAGAGTTTCGGGGCTTTGAATAGGGATCTACGGAATCTATGGTTAGGCAGGTTTGGGGGTTAATGTTGCAAGGCGCTTCGGGGTCTAGTGTCTCGGGCTGAGCTACTTCGCGTCATTGCCCGTGCCTCCTGAGACTCCAATCCGGTTATGGGTAACTTGAATTGAAGCAGGCCACCCCTGTGCTCAGACCAGGGCATATATATATATATATACACACACATACACGCATGCCAGAGCACCAAAAGACAGAGTGTCTACACTGTCTACACTCGACAGCTCCCTTGGTTTTGGAAAAGTGCTGCAGCAAGCAACCCCACTGCGATCGTGAAGCTCCCTAAGTCAAGCCGGAGAGGCGGCGCAGCTCCGAGAATGCTGGGAAGAGGCCCATGTTCGGAGTTTGGTCCCTGTAGGAGTACAGCTGCAAAACCAGACGGGGAAGGGCCCTGTGCCAAAGTTTGGAGGTGTAATGTAGGGGCCTTAATAATTAGAAGAGGGTTTTGGGGTGTATGATACTATAATTATAATATTGGCAATTATTTAGGCCCCTATATGAGTAGGTGAGGGTGCAGGTTGTTCTCCAAGCAGAGGCCAGTATACTGTAGGGGCCTAAATAGTTACCAAAACTAGTTTGGGGGTTCCTTATAATAATTATAATGGGCCCCAAAACCCTATTGTAATTATTATGGCCTCCAAATTACTGAGTCTATGTTGGGGTTTCCCCTTAGCCGTCGCCAGCGGGAAACAGTCCTTCTCTTCACATACGGTCTTGGGCCCCGAACTCCAAACCAGGCCCGACTTCACACAGGGCCAGCAATTCTGGGTTTGAGGTTTAGGCTTACATTTCAAGGAGTTTCCTCAGAGGTGTCAGTTCGCATGCTCTCCTGGCTGTAGGTTTGGTGAATGTTTGTTTGGCTAGACCGAGCTGCTGGAAATCGAGGCCTGTTGCAAAAAGGCTCAAGCCCCAACAAATAAATACTTCAAGACGAACACGCAGACACCACGGCAAACTTGAAAAGTCGATCGCAGCTGCAGGCAGTGATCGTGTTGACCTTATTTGCCGATATTAAGGTTTAGGTGTCAGTGGCTTACGGTTTTGGGTCTCTTGTCCGGGCGAAGTGGAAAGCCTGTCGCAAAAGGGTCTCTTGTGCTCACAGCCCCAAACCCTGCTCACCCTGTAGAAGCCCAAAGCCCTCAAAACCCGAATCCGAAACCCTGGCCTGGAACCAATTCCCCTAATTTTTCTGCAGCAGCTTTTAGCTTCCAGCTTTTCTCTCTGACTGAAGCCCGGCAATGCGGGCTCGTCCTACGAGGCAAAAAGTCTCGAACCTGGGAAAGCCACTCCCTTAACCCTAAGCCCTGAACCCTAAATCTCTGGTCCCTAAACGCTAAACCCTAAGCCCACCAGGTTGAGCAGGAAGCGCTCCTCTTCCTCGCGAAAAAGGAAGAAGGCCGGAAAGCTACTGCCATCAAGCGATCTCTCTCTCTCTCTCTCTCTGTGGGGGTTTAGGTTTATTGTAGGGCTTAGGGTTTATGATATGAAGTTTATGAGAGGCCTTTAAACTTAGACAAAAGAGTCTTCCTTCAACCATAAGGAGTCCAGCGGAATGTAATGAGGATGGTTCGGCTTTAGGTTGGTTGCGGGGACCTGACCGGGCGAGCTCCAAGCCTGTGGAGAAAGGTTATCCGGCTCTTTGGGAAGTGCTTGGCATGGCCGGGAGCCATCCCAGTTTTGTTTGACAAGAGCCCTACCAAAACATGCATTCCCACCTGGGTGCCCCATAACCCCTGAACTTTGCAACTTGAATCCTCAAAGCCCTAAGTGCAGAGGCGCGGCGAGGCTCCAGCGCATCTGCGCCCCAGAAGACGGTGGCCCCTCCGCCTGCGCCGGCGCAGGCCAAAGGGATCCGAGGGGCTCCAATCGAGCTTAGAGTCTCATGATAGGGCTTTCAATATATAGGGACCTTAATGATATAGGGACCTTAATAATTAGAATAGGGTTTGGGGTGTATTATACTATAGTCAAGTAAGGAACCCGCCCAAACCTCAGTCTAATTATTAAGGCCCCTACATTATAGCTTTATAGTTCTGCCGCCAGTTCACAGCTATGTGAAGCTTGGCTTCTCACGTTTTTTGCTCGGCGGGCTAGTTTGGGGATTTGGGGACACTCAAGACCCGGGTCTAGTTGCAGAAAATGTACATGAAAGCCTGAATGAGATGGAACAACGCCAAAGCATAAGCAGCCAATCACTCGACAAACCACGAGAAAGATTACAAGCAGCAATGGAACGAGCAGTTTCAGTGTTGTTGTAATGTGCGCCCAAACCAGGCGTAGTTTCTTGTGCCTTCGAAAACCCTAAACCCTAAGCCCTAAGCCCTAAACCCTCGAGCCCTGCACTTTTGCAAGAAGGACGGCGAGTCAAACGATCTGGCTCGCTTCCCGCCCTATAGCTTCGTCAGGCCCTGCAGTCTTTGATAAGACGGTTTAGGGTTTAGGGTTTAGGGGCTTGGGTTCCGGGCTTTGGGAAATGGGTTAAGGGAGTTTAGATAGGGCGGCTTTGGGATGTGGACCTTGGGCCATGAGCTCCAACTCGTGGTGGCAAGCATGCGCCTTGGCAAAAAGGTTCTCGGTGGTTTATCTTCCAACTTTTCGGGCCTGAGGGGCTCTAGACCTCAGGGTGTGGAAGTTATGCTTGTGGGCTTGGGGACTGTGGGTTTAGGGTTTCGGAGTATGTCGGGTGTACAGCCCGTCTAGGGCCGCAGCAGGTTCGGGATTTCTGGCTCCGATGAGGGTTTAGAGGATGTGCTGAGTCGGCTCAAAGGCTGCCAGGTGTTCCTTGGGTTTTAGGGTTTAGGGTTTTAGGGTTTTAGGGCTGATTCCGGGTTCAAAAATAGGGGTTTAGGGCTTAGGGACTTAGGATTGCTGTTTTACTTTTGAGGGTCTAGAGCCTAGGGCTCAGGGTTCAAGAGCTGGGATTGATGACCAGGCTGTTGGTTACTTTAGGGATTAAGGTCTAGGGTTTAGGGTTTAGGGTTTAGGGATTATAGGGTTAAGGGTTCAGGGCTTAGGGTTGAGGGTTGAGGGTTAGTTTAGAGTTTTAGGATTGAAAGCTTACTTTGAGGGTCTAGTAGGGCCACAGGTTCAAGGATTATTCATGAGTAGGATTGAGGGTGAGGCGGCAGGAGTTAAGGGAGCAGTATCAGAACATGCTGTCCATATTGGGCTGAACCACGCCAATAGCAGCCGCAGATTGATGGTAAGCCTGGTAAGAGCAGAGGACAATACAACGTAATTGTGTCGTAACAGATCGGTTGACCCTTTTCAAACCCAGCGACGACTCAGCCACTCAACGGTGGTGCCACTCGCAGCCCTGGTCCTTAAGCGTTTGCAGCCACGTCCTTTGGCACATGGTGCGAGACTTCCGGTACCCTGCGGAGGAACCCTAAACCAACCCCAAACCCCAAACCCTAAACCCTAAACCCTAAACCCTAAACCCCAAACCCTAAACCCTAAACCCTAAACCCTAAACCTTGCTCCGCCCGCACGGGCAACGGATGCTCAAGTCGCTCCGCACTCGGCGTGGCACCGGGCCTTGATCCCCAGGCTCTGCATCAGCACCGGCCGATAGCGCTGGAGGTTTAGGGTTTAGAAGCCTAAGGCTTAAGGTTTAGAAGTTTAGAAGTTTAGAAGTTTGGGGTTTGGGGTTTGGGGTTTAGGGTTTAGGGTCGCGCAAGTCAAACTGGACAGTTGAGGAACTCGCCTTGGAAGCCCTTTGTTGCTGAGAACTCATCGATGCACGATGCATGGCTTGCACAAGACCCGAATCACCAGCAGAGGAGGGTGTTTAAAAAAGCTTCTTCTGTTTTCGTTTAGGGTATTTAAAAAAGCCTCTTCTGTTTTTGCTTAAAAAACCCTCTTCTGGCTTTTAACAGACCTTCAAGCGTTTTTTGTCATTTGTGAAAAGCCCAGCAGCTCAGGCTTGACACAGTTGAGACAAAGGGGGTTTAGGGCTTGGGGTTTAGGGCTTAGGCAAGTTTCGAGTACGGGCCGTGCCAGCTGCGAGCATCAGCGCGCAAACTTGATGTTCCTCGTTGTCTACGGAAAGGTTAACCTTTGGGACCATATATTTATTGCAGGACCCCAGAGAGGCTAAAGTGGCTAAAGGTTACCTGCTCTACCTACTCTACTACTGAGTATTTGTGTCGACGGCTAGGCTCTTCTCATGCAGTCCGTCTCAAGAACCCTAAACCCTAAACCCTAAACCCCCAAACCCTAAACCCTAAACCCTAAACCCTAAACCCCAAACCCTAAACCGTCTCAAGATGCCACGACAAGTTTCAACCGAAGAAGCCGCCTCAACCCTGAACCCGAAACCCTAAACCGTGGCTTTATGGGGTCTACACCCTAAACCCTAAACCCTATAAGCCGTGGGTTTATGGGGTCTACACCCTAAACCCTAAACTCTAAACCCCTAAACCCTAAACCTTAAACCCTAAACTCTTACACCCTAAACCCTAAACTAGACTCTAAACCCTAAACCCGGGTTTAGGGTTTAGGGTTTCAGGCACGAACAAATGGGTGCCCGCGCGGGGCGGTCTCGGGCACCGAACGTGCCAGGCGGCAACGTGAGGCCTAGGAGGGTCGGGGCTTGGGGTTTAGGGTTTAGGGTTTAGGGTTTAGGGTTTAGGGTTTAGGGAAAAGGGTTTAGGGTCTAGGGGTTCGGGTTTAGGTTAGCTCCCCCCGGTCTACTTGGAGGGTCGGGGAACTTAGCAAGAGGCAAGAAGTAGACTTATACGTAGCCTAAAGGGACTCTAATTGGGGGTATGATACTTATAAGTCTACCTTAAGAACCCAAAACCTACTTTTTGTAGGGTCCCTATAAATCCCATATTAGGGTTTATAATAGGAACCTACAAGAAAGTGGGTTTCGGGTTCTTAAGGTAGAGCATAACTACTTGCTGCATCCCTAAACCCTAAACCCTAAACCCTAAACCCTAAACCCTAAACCCCGACCCTTTAAATAGGAGGGAACGGAGACTCCAAAGCCACGGGCTTGCAGAAACGAATTGGGGTTTAGTGTTTGGGGTTTAGTGTTTGGGGGTTTAGGGGTTTAGGGTTCTAGGGTTTAGGGTTTAGGGTTTAGGGTTTAGGAGTTCAGGGTGTAAATAGGGTTTTGGAGGCTAGGGTTTGGTTGTTTAGAGGTTTAGGGCTTAGACTCTTTCGGTTTCCACGTGCTGATAGGGGCTTTGGGGCCCCCTGGCAATACAGGGTGCCTCAACATCTTCGCGGCTTTGGGGGTGGAGGATTGAACGCCTTTTGATTTCAGGTTTAGGGTTTAGGGTTTAGGGTTTAGGGTTGTTTAGGGTTTTTGATTTTGTGGGCTCAGGCTTCCAAGGTCTTCGGTTGGGCTTGGGGTTTGCAGTTTCAGGCGCGCTTTTATTCCCCAGCTCCCTGACTTTCTGAACCATGTCGTCTGCTCCCGGACACCTGATGCCCAGATTTTCAGAGAAAAAACCCCTGAACCCCAAAGATTGCGGGCCTAATGTAGGGGCCTGAATAATCAGAATAGGGTTTGGGGGGGTATAAAATACTATGCTTATAACAATAGTTAGTAATTGGTAGTTTATTTGGGAGTTTCCGAAAATGGGGGGTACCTTATTTTGGGGTCCTTATAATAAGGATCCTATTATTTGGGGTACTATATTCGGGTTCCCTGTTTTCGGAAACCCCCATTTGGGCCCCTATATTAAATGCAAGACCTGCAACTCCTACCTCGAAGGCATCAACTCTAGACTTCAAACCCTGAACCCTAAGCCCTAAACCCCGAACCCTAAACGAGGGTTTAGGGTTTAGGGCAACCAGAGCTTACAAAAACAAAACACCCCATGAGCCTGAAAATGGGCCGTGGCAGCGCAAAACCCTGAGCTCGAGACCAACTTTCGGCGCGTCAACTCCGCTTGCTTGGCGGCTTCCTTCGGAGTTTAGGGTTTCTTAAGGGTCCTTCGAAGAAGGTAGGTTTGGGCGTTGGGGACATTGCGCTTGCCTGGACCCCAAAAGTCTGTAGAATTATGGCCGTTGGCCATATTCTAACTACTTTTGTGGGTTTAGGTGTAGGTTTAGGGATATGATTAGCAGAATATCCCCGAACCATGTGATGTACTAGAAGGACCCTGAGACAACAACGACTGCCTGTGGCCGGGGCACTCAGTAACACTCCGGATATGCGGCGAGTTCCTCTAGCCACGGTCGTCCCTAGGCCCCGCACTTCCCGAGAAAACCCAAAACCGAAAGCCTCATCCTGCTTTAGGGTTTAGGGTTTAGGGTTTAGGGTTTAGGGTTTAGGGTTTAGGGTTTAGGGTTTAGGGAACCCCTGCATCTCGATTTTGTGGCTTGGACATGCCCTTCTCAAAGGGCATGCCCTCCACAATCGGGGCTCCAGCAGCGAATCGTCAAGCTGCGATACACTCGAGGTAGCATTGTCGCTAGATACTTCCGCCTATGCGCTATTCTACAGCAAACCCTAAACCCTAAACCCTAAACTACGCCCCAGAGTCAAACATGGTTGCAGGGCTTGGCGTGGACTGCATTGAAGACATCAAGTTCATCTTGCTCGTGAGTTTCACCAAAGTGGGCTTCGGTTTAGGGCTTCAGGGGTGTAGGGTTTAGGGTTTGTCAGCTGTTTTGAAGCTGACCCAAGCTGTACTGGACCACGCAGCTCTGCGAATCATAGCTCACCCAGGGAGGTAACCACTCATGAACTTTAGCAAACTGCTCCTGGACCAAATCCTGCATCAGCCTCGAGAAAGAACAGACCTTAGATCCCGTAGCTTAGAGAAGTAATGCAGGGTTGTGCGTAAGCAGTGTTGTAGCCTGGAGCCCTAATTCATGAACCCTCCAGCCTCCCCTGGTCCCTGAAAAAAGCGATGGGCTTAGAGTTTAGAACCGGTCCAGATGTTCTGGATGATCATCGCCAAACCTGGCAACTTGTCACAAGCAACCGTTCTTGTCGTGGCTTGGGTTCAGTTTTTGTGGGTCCAGGTTACTGTTCCCAGCGTAGCGGCTACGTAGCGGTAAAATCGTCCTTGCAATCAAAACGCTTTCAACTGCTAATTCCTGACAGTTTTCACCCGACTGCATGCACCCCAAACCTGAAAACACCTGCTGAACCCGCGACCCAACATCTACATCCCAAACGCTAGTTTTCAGGCTTTCGAATTCGGGCCGCCCCAGGAGTCAGCCCAGCTTCGCTTTAGGGTTCAGCAGCCTTAGAATCCCATAACATTGGAAAATACAAAGTTTTTATTCACATCAACGAGCTTTTTTTACAATTGACTTCATTCACCCTACATGACTTCCTACCCTGTGAGAGTGTATACACTAAACCCTGTGAGAATGTAAGCCCTAAACCCTGCGAGCGTGTAAACCCTAAACCTTGTGAAAATGTCGACCCTAAACCCTGTGAGAAGTGCCTGCGGGAGTGTAAACCCTAATCCCTGTGAAAGTGTTAACCCTAAACCCTCGGAAATTCGTGGGCAAGGCTCGGAAATTCGTTGACGGCAAGGTTCGGAAATTCGTGGGCAAGGTTCGGGGGATTCAGAAAAAAGTGGGCAAGGTTCGGAAATTCGTGGACAACGTCCGCAACCTCGGAAATTCGTGGGCAAGGTTCGGAAATTCGGGGGCCAGGTTCGCCCCCCGACCTTGCGCACGATCTTCCGAACCTCGCCCACGAATTTCCGAACCTTGCCTACGAAGTTCCGAACCTTGCCCACGAATTTCAGTAGGGCTTTACTTACTATTAGATAGAGAGGGTTTAGCGTGTGGGGTTTAGGGTTTAGGGCTTTGGGTTTAAATGTTTAGGTTTTAGGGCTTCACTTCCGTGGACCATGGAATGCTTCCAGGGCGCAAGATCGCAAAGGTGGATGCTGCCTCATCGTACCTACCAGCATGGATGGGTTCAGCCAACAAGAGCACCCCAAACCCTCCACCCTAGGCCTAAAACCCAGAACCCCATCAGCAAATCCTGATCCAAACTGCTGTTGGGGCTTGCTCCGTTAAGAGTTCCTTTAAAGGGTCCTTGCAGGGTTCCTTTAAGGGTTCTACAAGGTTGTGGGGGTTTACGTTTTGGGGTCCGCTACACGAGCATATGCTACACGAGCATATGCCCTAAACCCTAAACTTTGCCCTAAACCCTACACCCTAAACTTTGCCCTAAACACTACACTTTGCCCCAAACCCTAAAGCCTAAGCTTTGCCCTAAACCCTAAACACTCTGTGCCCTAAACCCTAAACCCTCAACTGTGCCCTAAACCCTAAACCCTCAACTGTGCCCTAAACCCTAAACCCTCTGTGCCCTAAACCCTAAACCCTCAACTGTGCCCTAAACCCTAAGCCCTGTGTGCCCTAAACCCTAAACCCTCAACTGTGCCCTAAACCCTAAACCCTCAACTGTGCCCTAAACCCTAAACCCTCAACTGTGCCCTAAACCCTAAACCCTCAACTGTGCCCTAAACCCTAAACACTCTGTGCCCTAAACCCTAAACCCTAAACACTCTGTGCCCTAAACCCTAAACCCTCAACTGTGCCCTAAACCCTAAACATATCGTGCTCGGGGTTTGGGGCGATAGGGGCTTGGGGTCTCGGGCCTAGTGGGCTGTCGAGCAGTTCTTTCTTTAGGGTTTAGGGTTTA